>MU380185.1:56607-230563 GCA_022495085.1 Xylaria sp. FL1042 | reverse complement strand
AGTCCTTCCACTTCGTTCCTCGTGTCAGTCCGTCCAACGTTAACGTTAGCTTTTTTGTTATCATTACTACGTAATGCAAAAAACCTCCGGCCATACAAGAAATTAAGTGGCTGGGAGAAAACGCGTTATTAAAGTGGCTTGCGATGGGGTGGCTCGTGAGACTCTAGCTCTGCTTATAGTCGATGATATTATTAACGTTCAGGTTCGTGACCTACTTGATATCATGAGTTCAGTCCTTTGAAGATCTAACAAAAAGGTTTTAGCTGCAAGATACACTTGATAAGAAAAGATGGAACTCGTTGATGTTTGACGATTCTTTGCAATTATCCGAGCAATACTTCACAATCCTGCAGCTGCTCCGCATATGGCAAAACTGGATCGGAGAAACCGAGCGAAGCATTGAAAACCTTGGAGGAGAGCTTATTCAGCAGTGCGAGTCATGGAAAGCGTGGCAACGGCAACATGCTCAAACGGATTCGACTCAATGGCCTCTTGATATAGACAAATTGAAAAATAACATCAAATGTATTCAGAACTTCTTCAAAACTCGATCTTCGCCGCTTCGAGAGCGGATGAAAATGAAGAAAGACGAGGTAACAAGCTTGCAAGATGCGGTAAGATCATCCATGTCAATCTATTACTAGTTAAGTGGCCTCTGATAGCAAGACTAATCTTTTACCCAGCTCTTAAGCTCCTCATCGCTCCGCGAGACTTTAAAGGCGAAGACTCTCAACTTGTATATTGGTGTCTTTACTACAGTTACTGTGTTCTTCACACCATTAGGTTTCACTGCGGTACTGCTACTAGTCGTCCGTTTGATGCTCGAAGAACAATTCTTTACTGACTATTTGGTATTATCATACAGACATTATGGACGATACCGTTTCTCCAACCGAGTTCAACTGACTCGACACCAAAAGGGTTCATGGAAAGTTTTATTGCCGTACCTGTGCTAACATACATCCTTTCTGGCTTCATCATCCTCTACTTTTGGGTCACGTCATCTCGGCGTCCGGGCATACTACATCTTGCCACCATAATCAATACTAAGAGTCGTCTAAGTGTGGTCTTACTATGGGCTATAAAACAGATGAGAAAGATTGTTGAAGCCATTCAAGTCAAACTTATGCATCTTCGTCTTCAAAGGAACAAAGGTGACCCGTCGAGGGTTTAGGGGCGTGTGTAGTATCAAAGTGGTAGGAGTGACAGCCTGAATATCATAGTTGTACCTTTCATTTTAATTGATTATCCTAGTGTATGTTGTGTTGAAATGAGCCTCACCTCTAGAAGATGGGCCGAACCTACACTTCCTAGGGCAATCAGATAGTCAGATTATACGAAAATCGATTCAATTAACTAATAAAATCTTCGCAGCTGGTGTGTGTTCTATTCTAGCCAACTTACTTAGGTATCTAATAGTGTCTTATGTATACTAGCTTAGTCAGCATCTGACTAAGCTAACCCCTTTTCCTGCTCGCCTATTTTAATCTATGTTTATGGTGTAATTATGTTATGGTTATCTTTCGGTTTAGATTTCCTTTTATCATCATGCCATCACACCTGTTATTTTTACATAGTCTTTGTTACTCGTTCGACTAAACACCATTCCTTGGCTGCTGGGTAATTCGAGCTTTTTGGGATCCTAGGGAGGTCGTTGTAGAGTGAATATTAAATACTATATAGTCCTGCGCAGTCATACATATAGTCAGCGAAGTAGTAGTATCCCTTGTACAGCATGTTGATGCAAAGATCTAGCCGCCGCCGAATCATAATGCGAGAATTGGATTGTTTACATATCTGTTACTGTATTGAGTAAAAGCCTAATTTGATGCTGTGAGGTTAATGAGGATGTATCTAGACTCTCTTCTAGCTATCCTATGCCCAGGTAGTTGTACACATGCATACATAGATGGGTTAGTCCTTTGTTGTACCTGTATTATGCACCTACTAGTACAAATTGGTAGTCTACTGCTGTTGCTACTGACGTTTGAAACTAGATAGACCTCCCTTGCTTATGATTCTTGTAGTATAGTATGAAAGACACAACCGTGGTTCTTGTACTCTCGTGACTTTTTACTCTTTCTTCACTGAGTGGCTCAAACGTCTCGGAACTCCTCAAACATACGACGAGATCGAGGATTGCGTAGTTATTTGATTGGTACGGATATGTGAAACTCTCTACGGAACGCCACTTCGTGCCTGCTCCCTCTAATACAGATGCCTGCAATGACCTACGAGACTGTTTATATATAACTGAGTTTCATAGCATGTGGTTGTTAGCCTATAGCCCGTTACAATCCATACTACGCGGCCCACACAGCCCGTGTACTGTATATACAGCCATTCATGTCTCAAAAAACCACCATAATTAGCGTGGCGAGCCGATATTTCATTTAACTTATCCCAACCGTACCGGTGAGTTGCTTGTCGTCTTGGTTTCAAAGCTAACTATACTCTAAGCTGAGAGGAGACGAACTTCTTGCATAAGAGCACTATGTGAAGCGCACACACATTAAGATAGCTAACAAAGACCTGACGGGACGGGTGTAGGCTATTGACGGCCCTGCTGCTAATGGCCAAGTTCCCAATGAAAGAGTAGCTCTAGCAAATTGCTTTCCTCCGAGCCTATATCACCTCACGTTAGCCCTTCAATAAACATATCGATATCAATACTAATTGAACTTACTATAAAACTGCGAGCAGTAACTGTCGGCAACAGTGAGCTCCAAAGTCTCTACCGCCCCAAATAGATTCTGACCTTTTCTCCACGTTGTCCGAAACTTGATCTTATTTTTCCCCATTCGGTCGACCTTAATATGAAAAAATAAATAAGTATACTCCATCTCATTGCCGTTGAATCCTAGATCAGTGTGTATACCGTCTCCCTCGAACCGTTGACCATTTTCGCCCGCCTCGTTCAGTAAGAAAGCTTCAATTATGGTTGCTTCAACTTTCCCCGGGACCCGTGCAACAACTGTGAGTGTATGTCCTTGCTTGACAGATTTGGGCGGTTTGACCTGCCAATCCAACTCACACTGACGAACAGACACATCGCTCATGGTCGCTAACTGTGGCGCCGTGTTGACCTAAATCGGCTCTAAGATTATGGGAAAGCGTCAAATTCAGCTTGAGGAACTGTTAGAGTGTAAGTCTCTTTGAGGCTGAAAATATATGCAGATGCAAAATGGTAATGGAGAGAAGAAAGGTCGAGAATTTGGGGAAAAGTAGCGGAACTTGGTTTTAAAGTTTGTATTGCTAAAGTACTGTGCGACTATACCACCTCCTGGAAGATTCACAACGCCACAAGGGATAATGATAAGCGAAACAAGTAATAACACCATTTGACAATGATCGTGTAGGAGCGGTTGCACTGGCTCCATCCCTTAATATCCACTTTAAAAGAGCGAACAAACACAGCGCTATCCGCCTTATTGTACCTTCAGCCCTTCTAGATCTTCAGCTAAGATATCCGAGAGTCCAATGAGGGCCATTGAAGCAGCCATTTTAGCGTAAGATATTCTATCAACAAAGACTGACTAGCACGTAATGCAAGGTAGCGCCACGGGGACGAATGTTACATGAGGACCCACCTCCATTGGGATTAAATCGCATATTAGAATGTAAGGTTATTGTGATATAGAATGCGCAGCTTAGACATCGATCGATAGATATAATGTGATAGACGCTGTCGGCCTTAATGAGATTAGTCCTGCACCTTACCTCATTGGCCTTGCGCATTAAGGGATTTGGAACTTTAGACTTTACGCGGCTTACCTGGAGTTACATCTAGTCTAGCATTTTCAAAAATTTTCTTATTTTACGCAAGGTATCAATGTCCATTCTCGAGGATGAGATGAGAGGATGGCTCACAAATTTGTCAGCCGATATTGAAATAAGCCATAGGGAGGGCGACCTCGATGGGCCGCCACATAGCCCTTATCCTAGGAGATAGGCCTCGCCCGATTGGTAAACCATTAGTCGATTGAGAAACTCGATGATTAAAAAAATTTCAGTTCAATTTAACTCATAAACCCATTTGGGGAGTATTAATCACGTATTCCTAGATACCCCTTTTAATCATCTTCGGTCAGCTAACTTAGCCACTTAGTGGCTGAACTACCCGTATTTTGCCTTCCCTTTTCGAGATTCAACTGAATTGCTGTTCTATTCTCCGTAAGCCCTGGCATCATGGACTTAAAGCTTGAATTGTCTATTATCCACGCGAAACTACAGTAATCTAGTAACACAATCCCCTCACGTATTTCTGCATTCTGGTGACCTAGAACCCTTGAGTATATCGATAGTGTAGGAGGATCGCGTGAAAGAAGTAAGCGGCCCCCAACATTCGTACAGTGCTATACTTGGCACTCCCTTTTTGAGCAATTGCGGGGCGTGACACAAATACTACCCAGCTAGACCTACAATACTTACTCAGGCAGCAGCTTCGTCAACTTCACCGCGCCATGGAGATGCATTCAATAGTGTCAACTAGTAATGATGCGATCTGCCCCCGGGCGCTCTTGAGGCACATATAAGATGAAACAGAGCTTAACAAATGTAACTCTCAGTTCAATCACTTTTCCTTGACTTTGATTCTTCCGCGGTTTCGTGGGTTAACCCCTCACAACAAGTATGTCGCAGTACGGTCCAGATAGGCCCTATTGGGCGAATGCATACAGCTCTTTAGGAATGGAACTGCAAGCCAGCTTGTGTTTGGCCAAAACGGGCAAGCTAGACATTTTAAAGGCCGCGCGAGTGATCGCTGAACAGAAACGAGAAGCCTGCATCCGCAAGAAATTGAGAGCTCGACTCCCCAATGGCGAAGTCATAATCGTCCGGGATGTTGTTGAAAAGATCGTCAAGTGGATCGACAACTTTATTGTCGATGGCGCAATGCGGTTTGATCCCCTGACTGCTGCGCTGCCATGGGCTTGTGTCCGCTTCTTACTGCAAAAGGTCATTAGTGTCACGCAAGTCGAGGGTGAGGGTGCTATACTATCCGACCTGGAGATTATCTCGCGCCTGATTTCTAGATATCGCGAGTTCGAGGTCGATCATATACAACCGGACTCTCCAATAAAATCCCGGCTGGTAGAATGTATTACAAAGCTTTACGCCGGTATTCTTACCTTTCTTGCGACAACCATCAAGTGTTTTGACCGCAACGACCTATGTAGGGAAAATCTGTGTGGTTGTCTCTCAGGATCTCAACTGACTGAATGATTCAGCTCCAACTTCACAGGGCATCTCCACGACACCGGGCCGCGCTAGACTCCCCGATATTCTCCAAAGGGAAACGGAGCTGTTGGTCCTGGCAGGCGTCTCAGACGTTGAACGGCGGTACTACCTTGAAGATCCTGTTATTCGGCTTGTCAATCCGGCCGTGGCCGACGAGAGGCATCTAGCAGAGACAAGGCACTCTGAACTTTTCGACTGGATTTCTAGGGTACCCATTACTAAGCATCACCGGTTGAATTCGGATTTGAGAATGCGAAACTCGAATACTTGGCTTTTAGACCATCCAGTGTATAGAAGCTGGAGAAACGTAAGCAAATCTTGGTCTTCCCATCACCATTATATGGGTTCTTCTCCTTGAAAGTGAGGACAGGTGTTGCTTATGATAGCTTGGTCCCTATCGCAATAAGCATAAAGCTGACGCTTAGGATAATAAGTCGAGTGCTTCCTCGACTCTTTTTCTCCAGGGAGCCGCGGGATCAGGTAAATCAATTTTATGCTCGGCTGTCATCGACTCGTTTCTCAACGAAAAGAAATTGAATGATCTCGCTGCACCCGTCGCATACTTCTACTGTGCCAGTACACAGTTTGAACGAGAGAGAGCTTTGCCGAGTGAGATCCTGAGAAGCTTGTTGGGACAGCTCACAACAGGGAGTTCCAACCAGTTCGCTGTTAGGAGCGCGGTCATAGTAGATTTCGAACGAAGACTGGCTCAATCTGCAGTGGATGGCATAGAAATGCAGAAACTCAGCGTTCAGGGTTGCGTGAACCTCATTCTGCAGATTACTGCGACAGATCCATTGACTATCATCATTGATGCCCTGGACGAGATTGACGATGGAAAACGACCTGAACTTATTCGGGCTCTGGGGCAAATCGTAGCCAACTCGTTAAATGTCGTCAAGATTTTCCTTACTGGCCGGAGCGACCGCGGTCTATCTGCACTTCTACTTGAGGATGATACGGACCAGGCAGGTGCGAAAAGACTAGAAGCTAACAAATTGAACGTCAAGGGAATCAACATAGGCCGAGATGACATCATCAAGGACATGGAAACATATGTTAATCTCCAATTATCTCTAGCTAATACCGATGGCCGGCAGTTTCTTGGGGGTATTGCCTCGCCTAGGTTAACGGACCTCCTCAAGGAGAAATTAGTTGACGGGGCAGGGGAATCGTGCGTTCCATTTCCACATTACTGATCGTGACTAATTTCTTTTATAGGTTCCAGTGGGTTAAAATCGAGGTGGAATATCTCCACGACCAAAGTCGTGAAGAAGACGTTCTAGATATTCTATCTCGCGACAGCCTACCGACACTAGATGATACCTACTCTTTAATTCTGGAAAGAATTACCAAGATGGGAAATATGTCGCAGGATATTGCCATCCGAGCATTCTCCTGGCTTCTATACATGAAAGAAGCCATTCCAGCACAGGAATTTCTTCGCCTGGTATCGGGAACATATTCTGAACCGACATCCGCGCTCCAGCATGAAAAGTTAATCGATATATGCTCAAATTTGGTGTCACTGGACACCACGTGTGACGTCTTTCGGCTCTCCCATTCAACAGTTCGTGACTTCCTCCGAAGACATGAATTGTTCTCCGAAAGCTCGGTAAATCGGTTGTTAGCTGCTAGTTGCATAACTGTGTGTTTGAACGGACCGAAACTCGACGGTGAAGCCCGTGCTCTATATAACTATGCAGCGCTGTACTGGCCATACCACTATTCCTATGCCATTCATGAGCCCGAAGATCTCTGGACCAATGTCTCGTCGTTCATATACGACCAGCGTGGTGACTCGTTTGTCACATGGGTTCATAATATTGAGCAGATATCTAAGGCTCTACCGGATCACCATCCCATGAAAATGCTTGCAGAGGCGATACCAAAATCTGGATTCTCGCCAATATTCGTGGCAAGTCTCTTTGGTTTGGTCCATTTGATCGAAGCCATCGCCTCCAACCGCGGTGCTATGGATTGGGATCAAGAGAATACAACCGGACACACTAGCTTTTATCTCGCATGTCAGACCGGGAACATATCTGCTGCGAAAACACTCTTAGCTCATGGAGCTAATCCTATCATTGGAAATCCATTGGAAGCTGCATCTTTCGCAGGGCATAGCAACATCGTTGAAATGCTGCTGGCACAGGGTGACTTGGCTCATGGAAGCAGATATTTCGTCGACGCCCTAGACGCCGCCTTCCGTGGGGGCTATGAAGACATCGCTTTGATGATCCTCGAGAATGGGGCGATCAGCAATACCAACGACTATGTCAATGCAGTTGGAGCTGCGGCTGAATACGGCTTTATCCGAGCTCTTGATTGGCTTGAAAGGCCTTTTATCGCAGCGTCCTATGATGCCGAGGATCCAGACAAAATGAGTATCAAAGTCACAAGAGCAATAAAAGGAGGACAGACAGAAATTGTGCAACGGTTGCTTGAGACGCAAACAGTCCCATCTTCGTTGCTCCCTAACGACGCACTCAGCATTGCTGCAATTCACGGCAATTGCGCCATGGTCAAGCTCTTGGTAGTGATGGGAGCCCGTCTTGATAATGAAAGTAAAATGGGGCTACCCCTGAGCTGTGCTAGCGCGATGGGCCAGGAACACGTTGTACGCTTGCTCCTCGAACTCGGCGCGGAGGTAAATAACTGCGATAACCATGGGACCGCACTACAAGCTGCGGCTATGAAAGGGCATACGCAAATCGTACGGCTTATTTTGGACGCAGGCGCTAAAGTCAATCAACAAAGTGGGCTCTACGGAACAGCTTTACAAGCCGCAGCTTATCATGGACATTGTGATACTGTCAAAGCCCTGATTAATTCCAAAGCAAAAATGGCGCTTGGTGGTATAGCAAGAGACACATTTCATGCTGCAGTAGAAGGCGGTCATCATGATATCGTGAAGTGGATCCTGGACAGTGGTTTAAAATTTCACTATGGTCCTCCTGAATCCTTTGATCCGCCACCATCACCGAGACTAGACGGTTTAACACCTCCACTTAACGAAATATCTTATAAAGATATGCTTGCAGGCACCTTTTGGCATACTGATCAACCCACGGTTTCTCTTAACCAGGCTCACGGAGGATACCCTGAAGGACAACCCTATGCCCTCCAATTAAGTGCCTCAAGGGGCGATTTAGGTATAGTAACTACGATGCTTCATCATAGTAAGGCTTTAGGACCTTCTGGAGGTCCTGAAATGGAGAAGGCCTTGATAAACGCGGCTTCAAACGGCCATGTCGACATAGTTGACCTTCTTATTAAAGCCACAGCACCACTTCCGGAGAACTTTGTATTTCCGGCACTTGAAGGCGCCATAGCCGGGGGTTATCCGGAAGCCATACACATCCTGGTAGAGAACAGCAGCGATAGACTCTGGGATCAAACAAAAAGTGGCAATCTATTAAAGCGAGCTTGTGCTTCCGATATTGCTGTTCTCAGCACGGTAATCCAATCTGTCCAAAAACACCTCACTGCTAATGACCTTGATAACTTTCTGTGGGAAGGATTAGAAGAGGCATCTGCACATGGGCGCAACGACATTATCAAATGGCTGTTCATGCGACCAACCTTGCCCGATCAGCCGAGAATATGCAAGGCCTTCATCGCTGCTTGTAAATCGGGACATGAGAGTACGGTGGTTACCATCTTTCAGCTGCTTGACCGAAACCCTCTCAGTATTAGCGACATTTGTCAAGGGATGGTCGAGGGCGCACGTAGTGGCCATGTTGACTTGGTGGCATATCTGTCGAGTTATATCTCATCGCGCGGCGAGACCGCCAATTTTTCAGAGCTGCTACATGCGGCTACTGAAAGTGGCCACCTTGGCGTTGTCAGTTGGATTCTAACACAATGCACGAAGTGGTTAACATTCGATAGCGACGTCACTACCGCTCTGGTCAAGGCAGCACTTAGAGGCCATGGCGAATTAGTGCGGGCTCTCCTCGAGGCAGGCGCTGATCCTAATGGCATCGTCTCTGAAAGTGTTATCGATCCTTACGGACATTTTTCGATGACTCCACGAATTCCACGAATTCCCGGAAAGGAAACCGAAGACTTACACGTTATCAACCCATTGCAGGCCGCCATAGCAAGGCTAAGGTTTCTGGATGGAATGTCTGATATGAGGCTAATGGTACGAGATTCTCGGCGAAGGTTAATTGAAAGAGAGCGACCCGTCCCAAGCGAGGACCATACTATCAAATTTCTCCTAGACCACGGTGCAGATGTCAACAGTTTGGGTGGACGTACTCAGCTACCAATACAGATTGCGGCTGCTCATGGCCCACTGAAAATCGTCCAGTTGCTCATAAACGCTGGTGCAGATGTAAATGCAGTGGCTGGTGGCGAGCCTGCCCTTTTCGCTGCCGCTCGGAAGGGACATTGTGGCCGGCGTGTTGTGGAACTTCTCCTAGATTCGGGTGCTAATCTGCCGGTTGATGTTGACAGCATCAATCGCTTGTTGAATAACACTCTAGATCATTTTCAAGACGACCCGCTCTTTGCAAGAGGATACGATTATATTGACTACACTCGAGAAGGAAACTTGAACGACATGAGAACGGTATTCACTGATGGACCTGGTGCTGTCATAGAGACGCTACTCAAAACGTCGTTGCAGTTACCACCCCAGATAGTAAGCGGCTCGAAGATGGCTCTGGTTTTACAAAGGGCATGCATTGTGAACAAACCAGCTTTTGTCCGCCTACTCTTGTTTAAAGGTGTCGATGTCAATGCTATCGGAGGATACTATGGCACAGCGCTACAAGCCGCTGCACGTCTTGGCCACTCAGAGCTGGTCCAGTTCTTGTTGGAGCAAGGTGCTGATCCGAACATGCTTCAAGGAAAGCACCATACTGCTCTCCGAGCGGCGATCATAGGGGCTCATACTGCAATAGTTGAAGCTCTGTTGCAACACGGAACAGATATTAACTTGACCCCAACCCCTCATGATGGGGAAGAATTGTCGCCATTGTTAACACTCGCTGCAGAATTCAGTAACGCCGAAATCGTATCAATGCTAGTGGCCGCTGGGACAGATGTACTAGTTAATGTAGAGGGTCATCAACACCCCCTGATTTTCGCGGCTGAGCGTGGAAATCTCGAGATGGTTCAGTGTCTCTTGACCGCTGGTACACCGGCAAATATTGCAACCTTGGATACTTCCCAAAATCGTCGGATGGGCCGGAAGAAGACTCCATTACACGTGGCATGTTACCATGGACACGAAGAGATAATTCAACTACTCATAGATACGGGGGCTGAAGTAGAGAAGGTGGTTGACAACTCACGAACTCCACTAGAACTAGCGAGTGAGTCGGGTCAGGTTCCTGCTATTCGGCTCCTTCTACGGGCAGGAGTAGACGTCAACAATGGCAATGCAATGTATAAAGCAGCAGCCGGTGGGCACTTTCACGCGGTCTCTGCGCTTTTAGCGGCTGGAGCAACTGTTTGTGACCCAATTTACGGGACAAACGCTATGCTGGGTGCTTGCTCATCGAGATCTATACCCACATTAGAACTTCTTCTAGAGGCTGCAACAGGCCTCCCAAACGGCAACAGTACAATCCTAGAAGCCTTTGAAGGCGCTATCAAGTACTACAATACTCCTACGATACTCGATCTTCTTGCTGAATACGTATCTCCCAGCACTGATGGGTTCCACAAAGCGTGCGTCTCTGGCTCAGTGGCCCTTGTTTCAAGAATGCTGGACAACGGGATGGCAGTCAATGCTCAGAATGATGAAGGAACTCGCGCTCTAGACCTTGCGGCGCGATATTTGCACCCTGAAATTGTGCAATGCCTTTTAGATCATGGTGCCGACCAGAACTACGAAAGTCCGCAGTATAGCAGCGTTATAAATGCTGCTATTCTCGGCTGCGGTGAAGACGATCTACCAGACACGGCGAAACGGTTGATGGCCACTAGAGAAGAATTATGGTATGAGTCATATAGGCAGCGCGGGGGACGCAGACGCTCCTCAGATCCGAAGCAGCAGAAACTTAACTGTGCAGAAATCGTGCGAATTCTTCTTCGTCACGGGGTAAACACTCAAGTGGAGTATCGTGATTATGGACACTCATTACATTTGGCTTGTATTGTTGGCGTGGATCCGGTTGTCCAAATGCTTCTCTCCAAAGGAGTAGATGTCAACTCACGAGCTGGATATTTCGAATATCCGCTCCTCGGAGCGATACATCAACGTCATGCAGGGGCTGTGAAACAATTATTGGAAAATGGCGCCAACCCAGATGTTCTTCATCCAGATCTAGGTCCAGCACTGTCTCATGCATGCAAAAAGAAGGACATTGCTATTTCCCGATTGCTACTCGATCATGGAGCTGACCGCAACATAAGAAGCCCCGGTGGAAATACTGCATTGACGGATGTCATCACCATGGGTACTCACTTGGCACACACAAGTGATTGGGCAATAATGGTGACAAGCTTCCTCGGTGGTGTAAAGCGCATACGTCTCTGTGATGACGATTTGATTGCTGCAGCAACTTACTGGAGTCAGACCTCTGTTGAGGGATGGTCCGTTCTGGAGCTATTGTTAGACTATGACACTGCCAAGGTCTTTCCAGAATCAGCTCTCGTTGCGCTTCTTCAAAGTGCGCAATATGCAAATACCTCAAAAGATTTCTTTATTCAATCTAGGTGTGATAAATTGCGACTGCTTCTACGTCGCAGCGGAGGCCTTGGGGTGACCAAAGCAATGATGAAGAATGTTCAGAGCAAAGATGAGATGATGATTCTACTCGCACACGAGCCACGCTGCCGTATCACCGCTAATATCGCCGAGGCTCAACAGGACTGGAGCCTCCTGAAACTACTACTAGATGCGGAGCCTAATCTCATACCATCCGAGAAAATGGTGATGCTGTGTCTAAGTCATCCCAAATCCTGGTTCGAAAAAGAAACGAAAGTCGAATTGCTGGAAGAGATGTGGAAGCGAAATCCAAGTCTGAAGGTAAACGAGGAAATGTTGGCACGATTAATAATAATTCACCTAGAAGAGGCCCAGTTTCTCCTTTCAAGAACCCCCCCAGAAGTAAAAATACCACTCAAAGCGCTCTCATCCGCTGGCGAGCCATTGTTACAGTTGGTGTTCAAGCACAAGCCAGATCTCAAGCTTCCGGAGGCCACTATTCTCCGAATGTTGGAATTCAATTTCCCAGATGTAAAACTCGACATTCTACTCAAACTCATTCCAAATCTCTCAGTAAGTGAGGCAATCTTCCTTAAAGTGTTTAGTCGCATACAAGATACCTGGAAACAACGAAATCAGCAGTTGGTAGACGTGTTGAAGAAGCATGGGCGTATGATACATTTCTCCGAGGATATACGCAAAGCGGTTGATGCAGCTTTTCAGAAGGATGAGGAGCAAGATATTCGACAGGCTTTCTACAATTTGGCGGAGCCTTCTATCTCGTAGGAAGTTGGGGATAAACCTAGCTCACGAACAAGGGAACGAGCGAGGAAATAAGCGAGGAAATCAAGGAGGAATAGACGAATGTTGACGCCGAAGGGTGTGTTGTGTGGGGTTCGAAAAGCTTCATCTGGCGACGGTCCAATTATATCTTATGTGCTTGGGACCTGCGGAGGCTACAAAATGATGAGATACGTAGTCGTTATCAATGTTGAGAGACCCTGAATCCTGGATGTCTTTCTGGTTTCATTCTAGCGAACAAATTAATATCATCCGAGTCAATAGACAGGTTTGCTTTAAAGAGTATAAAAAAGATTAAACGGAATATGTGATTAAAACGAAGTCTATCCCAATTTAAAGTCGGAATCTGTCTTGCTACTATCAAGTGGGAAAGGCCATTTCTAGCTTTAAATTGCTCTAATCATCGCAGCTCTTTAAAACAAACATTTATTTTAATTTATGCGAAACTATATATATCAGCCCAACGGACACGAACCCATTTCAGAGCCCATTATGAAGAAAAAGTCCAGAACGGGTATCTGCTCGGATAGGAATGATTGAGTGTGGGAAGGGCTAGCACTGCTAAACGGAGCTATATTGGAGAGTGCTTGAGTCGAGTGATTAATCGATTGTTATTTGCACAGAGCAGTGCTGTTGAAGGGGTGGAAGGGTAAGCTGTAAGCGTATCGACGCTCAAGAGAAGGTGCTCGCTAGCAAAGCGTTGTGCCAGCCCCTCCAGGCGCCTTGCGTCATGGGACGCTTTACCTGTGCTGCTGGTGACCAGGTTGACCACTCACGTGACAGTTAAAGGCGCTGGACGGGTCGCTGGTGGGGCAGCGGATATCTCGCTTTCTCACGGTCGGCATCTCATATTGGGCACCGACGCCTGGATAGTTATGAACTGTATTAAGACTGCGACATATTTTTTATTGCGCACGTCGTTCTTCCCACCACCGTGCGAGCCTGTAGCAGCGTTCATCCAGCCGCAGTGCGCCTAGTTCCACGACCCGCGGTCTTTCCAGTCATCAAAGTAAATATCAACCGACCTAAGATCAGTCCATGCGTGGCGGAAAACCCGGTGTGCCGGAAATGACCAATGAGATCGCAAGGATCGCGGAATTTTTTCTATTACATCCTCTTCAAACCAACCACAATTAGAAAGTTTTATATTCAAATTTAACAACTGATACCATGTGTGCCGAAGGCTAGCCTCAACCTCGACTGCACCAGCCGTAACGAGATCACCAGCCCCAACTCACTGGGTGAAGTTCTATCGAAACCTGAGCGCGGGGAATAGCTCTTAGAAAAGGAGCGCGTCGAGGTATCTGAAGTCCTCGGCGTTCGAGTCTTGGACTCCTATCATTCCGGGGAAGCCGCTGTCGTAGGCGGTGCCGTAGCGGATTAGGATGCCGGCCTTTCCTGCAATTTTTATAAGTCTCGTTTGAGGCTCGGACAGGCCGGTCTGCTCTCTGAAGGCCCTCCAGAATGTATCCCTTAGGTCATCCACGTTGTCGAACCATTTCCATCCGCTAGAGCCCATGCTGCCGAGGGCGCTCTCTACTGCGTAGAGGGTGAAGCCGAAGGGTAGGATGCTCGCGCCAGGCCAGTCAACAATGCCTGTGATTTCACCGCTGTCAGGATCGACCAGGATGTTCATCTCGTTGAGGTCGCTGTGCGTGAGGACCACTGGATAGCATCCGTCAAGAAGCGCTGGCAGGGCGGCTTGTATTTCGGTGACGGCCGGCAAGAAGCGTTTTGGGAGGGTGTCGGCTAGGTATTCGAACCTGGCGTAGCATTCGGTGCTGATGGCGGACATATTGGCCAATCTCGAACTTGCTAGCTTGCCCTTTCGCCACGACTGCGCAAAGAAACTTCCATTTTATGTTAGCGGGTTGACGCGAAGAGAAGAGGTGAAGATATAGTAGTCTCAACGAACCTCGCTAGGCTGTGCACGGTCTTCAGTCGTTTATCGTGTGTGAGAGAGGGGCGAGCGATGATATAGTTCTCTCCATGGAGCCTGTTCATCTCGTATATTACTAGCGGTGAGCCGCTTGGATCGCCAACCCACCCGAGCTCAGAACAGCTAGGCACGACCTCTCCGTGAATGTCTTTTGCCAACTTCAACATGTTCATGTCTAGCAAAGCAGTCTGCTCTCGGAATTGAATGATCTTGTTGCTGTCTGGGCCTGCAATTACGGTGTAGCTGGTCAAGCCTTGGATGTTAACTGGCCGGATCTGTCCTCCATATCTTCGGCGGACAAAGTCATCGCATTGCATCTTAGACGACGACGCACCAGCCTCGGAAAAGAAGCTATTGATGGCGTTGTTGAGAGTGTAGACGACATTAGGCATGGCTGACGGTACTGGGGCGAGATGACGAGACCCTCGTTGTGTCTAGTGCTCGTCGGACGGGAAAAGTTCCGATTAGGGGAAACGTAGGAGCTATACTACGTTGGCCGAGTCCTCTTACTACATTGGCCTGAAACCTACTTAGCCGCATGTTAGTGCAGCCACCCGACAAGAAGTTATTTCACTTTATGTAGATATATCAACTATACCAGGTATATATATTGAAGCTGTTTTAATTGACTAACTCTTAAATTTTTCGATTTATTTGGTGTTGCGAAATGAAGTAGCTAATATAATAAGGCCCGAGATAACCTGATGCTTGGCAGCTGCAATACCTGTTGTACAAGCTATTTCGAAAGGTGTACGCACCTGTGCGCGGCCGCTACAATCCGAAGAGCTGACTCGCGAGTGTCTTTTTTTTCTTTTTTACCAATGTACTTATTAAAGGTGCTACAACGGATGAAAATGCCCTTGGGTGGTGGCTGAACTAGCATGTAGTTAAGTGGGTTTCTGGCCAACGTAGTGAAGAGACTCGGCCAACGTAGGATGGCTCCAACATGACTGCTACACAGCTCATCTCCGCGGTCCTTCAGGAGGGAAGACGGCCTAGTCGTCATGCAAGCTTTCGTCTCTTTCTGCCCTGATGAACAAGCTTGCACCGAATTCACACGCCATTAGAACTGCCATGGCAGCAAAAGGTAGGCCTATCCAATTCCACCCCTTCTCCAGGCCCGCTACTAACAAGGCGGTGGACGCAGGGCCTGTCCCGCTTTGCACGATGATGCTTATCATAACTGCAGCGCTATAGATGGCGCTCACTTCATTTGGTCGCACAGCACCGCCCATCAAGCTCATGACTACCCCATTGCTGCAGTTTCCAAGTGAAACAAGTAAAAGTCCTACTATCTCTATTGATAGTACTGGGGCTAAAGCAATAACGAGCAGGCCTAAGCTCATGGCACCGATAGACGCCACGGCGTAAAGACGATCACGCTTCCAGGAGGACCATTCCCGGGGGACAGCGACAACACGGGTGATGAAAGGTAGAAGCACCAAGGCAAACAAACCTTGTGAGCCTTGAAAGAGTGACAGAAGTACGTTGCCACGGCTATAAGGTATATTGAACTTGAAGTGAGAATAGAGCAAGCCAATGGCATTAAAAAGCTCGCGAGCTGCAGTTTGAGGGGCGAAAATACAGATTAGCAGTAACGCTTGCGGGTTCGACACCAGCACGCTACGGAGGGGGGCGAGAAGACTGCTATGGGGCGTCGCCGTGTCTAGTGAGCCTTCAGAGTTGGAGTCCCTATCCTGTGTCAACGTTGAACTGGGGGCCGTGGCACTTTGGCTCAGATGGAGAGTCTCGGGAATGAAGCCTATTGTGAATGCACCAAGAAAAGCGAAAGTGACAGCAAGTAAGCCGACGGTCCAAACATGGCCATTCTCCATCAACGCGGCGCTAATGGCGGGTCCAAAGAAGCCAGAGCCAACGTTCGCGGCGTGGAGACACAAGAAGATCTGCGCGCGCTCGGCGCGTTCCGTAGTGTCCGTGATCATTACATGCGCGACACTAGACAGAACAGGGTCACCGCCTCCGATGAAGAGGAGAACCCCGGACAGCCAGATCCATCGGACTGGGAGAAACCGGAAGTAGCAGACAGCCAGCACCCAGGCAAAAGAAACCACCACTCCGGCACCACTGAGCATAAGCACGGGTTTACGACCTATGCGGTCCGCGAGCAGACTGTAGGGAACGGTACACAAGACGCCCGCAAAGACGGGCACGAATTGCAGGACTCCAAGCACCAAGGCGAGCTCCTTCTGCACGGCGCGCGCCTTACACCCCTGATCGGGATCTAGCAGTTGGTGAAGAGCGACCCCTCCAGATGGGCTATCGTAGTAGTCGCTGCAGATAATATCCTCAAGGACTTGGATGAGCGCGGCAGGATACATGCTGTTGCCTAGCATCATGAGGAAGACGCAGGCGTAGAGCAACAAGATGACGCGCCATTTTCGGCGATGTTGAGCGACGTGTCGATTCTTCGACGGCGACGAAACTGGCTGATCTGAGACACCTCTAGTATCATTATCGTCAAGGGCTTCATGCAGGAGAGGCGTCGACTCGGACACCTTTCTCATCTTGGCGGGAAGAAACTAAAGGTGTCTATGCTGGCTTACCAGCCAACTCGACAGGGAGAACAACCGCTTAAGAAAAAGAAACCCAAGGGCGGGGTACTGCCAGTTGGGGGGTTAGGTGCATGGTAAGACATACGACATACATCTAACAAGCGTTCGCTTGATATATGAATCGGGAAGTAGGCCGAACAACCCGACCACTGAAGTCAAGATTAATTCAGATTAAGAGACTGTGCCGCGAGACTGTGCCGCACAACTGCTGAGCAGCTGAACTCTCTATCCCATCTGGTGGTGATGGACGGCCTCGGGGGTCTTACAAGAGTTAAACTCGCAGCATTGCAAAGGACCTGTCGCCTCCGATTTCCCAATTGTTTAGCCGAGGAGCTGCCGAACTGTCTAGCAATGTTGTATGAGTAATAGAGTCTATCCGACAGACATCCACTAGCAATTATTATCATCTCGACGTTTATGGTTTCTCAGTAGAGCAGCTGGGTCTATCATGACTTGTGTGGTCCTAGGTACGCTAACCCCAGTTGCGGGCTACCCAAAGCGTCGAATCAGCAATCCATTCTTGGCATCCGTTTTAGATATCGAAAGCTGTACTCCGTAGAGAGCTTACATAGAAGAGATTTCAATCGTATGAGCAACAGTTTACTCCATAACTGCCCGACAGGGTTTCCTGCGCTATGTTGGGAATCTGATGTAAAATAACTTATTTGTTAGCATGAAGAGTCAAGTAGTGCAAGATAAGAGACGTTACTGGTCCTAGTCGCTCCTAATTAATACTTCTTTTCGCGCTAAATGTCCTCAATTCACTGGACCATTTGTGATTATGCTGTCGACACCATACACGTATAGTCCGTAATTCTGAAGCCACAGAATAATTCCTTGTTCCTGGAAGTCTTTATAGGAGCATAAAAATGTACTTAAACTTTTAGCCTCAATTGACATAATAAAATACACGATCATGTTGCCGCTTAGGATATTGCTCAGGGCAGTATAATTTAGTCTACCGATCGGGACTAGGCCCCTGCAAGATCCCCTAACCCTCCAAGCAGTTCGCCGGCTATCTCCCCATCCTTTTTGTTTTTCCTATTCTTCTTAAATCTCTCCCTCTCTACGACACAAGAGATGATGATCTCTTCAAGCTGTTCGCGGCTCAGTCCCTGCGCATATACTTCTAGACGAGCCTCAGATTCATTCTCTAGCCCATCTAATCCTATCTCATTTGACGACGATGCTAACAACTTCACTTGTTTAGCAATCCCCAGCGACCCCAGAAACTCCTTTTTGAGCCGCTTCCGCCTTTCGATATTTATCTTGTATCGTGCCAACATCCTCCCGTTTCCTTCGAGAAGGAAGCCCTCCTCCCCGGTCGGCTCCCAGCACAGGTGACCAAGACCTGTGAATGAGTCATACTCTTTCTTCCATCGCTCGTGGCGACCCCAGAGCGTCATGTCCGCCTTGGATGTTGTAAAGCCATGTAATTGTCCCATCGCAATCGTCTCTCCAGATGTATGGCCTCGGTGTGCCTGGAGCTCTGGCTTGTTACTGCGCGGCAACGTGATTGCAAGGAGTGCATCGTGGTGACCAGCCGCTTTTATGATTTGGGTGTTGTGCCTATCCCGGAAGAAAAAGAGCTCGAGCCCCCCCGGAACCGCCGTTGTCGCCGGTACCCGTGGTGCCAGGGCGCCATGCTCGGGGTCTTGGTTGAAGGACTTATGTTGCTGCGGTGTAGGTCTCGAGGGAGGCGGATAACCACCGTAGACGTTAGGACTAGGGTGACCCCTGGGCCTCTCTTGCTGCATGTCGGGCAATGATCTGTGATACTAGGGAAACTGAGATAATAGGTTTTCTAAGATGTCTTGAGGGCAGCGTCCGTTGTTTTATGCATTTAGGCTTTGTAATTCAAGTTGCTTCTCTGTGACTAACTTCCGGCTGTCCCAAGAAGCGCCGATACATCTTGATTATATACCAACTCGTGAAAGCTTATCCTACACTGCCATGATGCCACACTTCATGAGACCCTGACGTCTTGGCTAGTTTTCTTTCCTATTTTGCTGATTCATATGCTGTAGAGGCGGTAGTGATAGACCATCTTTGTAGATCAGTCCCGCAAGCGTCAGCAGTCTGTACTAATAATACCAGCTTTACCCCGCCATATCATAATCTTAGGTATTGTATACTTAACTTATGTGATGTACATCAACGTCAGTAGTTACGCACACCCTTCAGTGCGGCTACCCTACTCAAGACGTGCTTACATCCCCTTGATAGGTCCGATCTGCTGATTACAGGCATCATTTGCGCCAAAATCGAGAGGTTGATCCTCAATTAGCATCCTAGTAGTAAGGATGAGTGTAAGTCTGCGAGGCACATTCGCCACTTATTCTCCTCGCATGTACCTCCAGTACTTTTACTTGGAATTAATAGTATGTTTCGACGGCCTGATTCAACTCAACATGATTGGTATGAATAAATAATCACTTCTTTGCGTATTGAAAGAATATGAGTATATTCAAAGCCGGCCTTGGATAATCGAGTAATATAGAAATTAGCTCAAGAAATTGGCTTGGATCAAAGATTTTAACTACCTAGGTAGCTGGCAGGAGTACGCGAACACCCCCTAACACTTACCTACGTCACTGCTTATCTTCAGAGTCATTGAGTTGTTGCGCTACCTATTCCACAAATAACCATTACTATCACAAGACTACTTGACTGTGGTTCACTAGAGACAGTATCTTTTACATCGCTATCCGTCGCCCTCGGGCGATCCGCTCCGCCAATTGATACTAATTATTGGAAATCCACAGCTACATTCGATGCTCCCATCTTACGCCCTTCAACGTAGACATTGAATTCGAGACTCGCGCCGGATGGAACCATCTCGATATCATAGTCCAATCTCTTCAACTTCGTACCTTTGGGATTTGGTGAGTCCTTTAGCTTGGAAAAAGGTATATCAATGTTGCACTCAATGGAGCACATTCTTTTAACAACGTCTGTATTGCGCGGGGGCGGGGTTTTTTCATCGCAATATTCGATAGCCACAGTGATTGAGCCACCAAAGTCGCTTCTGAAGGTGTTGTAAAAGCTGTGCCGTACAGCGGCTTTGGTAGACACCTCTTCACCCTGTTTACTGGTTAGTCATACTCTAGGCAGACCTGTCCAGGAAATATTATACTTCCCCTCTTAAGGTACCATTCCATTTGGTTTGCAGCCATGAATATGGATTCATCGTCATCCCAGACCTTGTCAATTTCCAAGTGAGTTCCAGGAACGAACGGGCATCTGTACGTCGCACCATAGCTCGCGCGAGAGACTGTGGAAGTAACCTTGATAGGGAGCATGTCGGCTTTCACGCTCTTGGACTGGTCCTGGCTGACTACGTCGAGGAATCCCTTGATCACGGCACCTCGACAGATTGCGGTACGACTATGCAATGTTAGAGTGTGCTATTCGGACACATGGACTTAGATACTGACGGTCTCATGCCTCCCGATTGCAAAACATCTATGCTAGAAGTCTGGTATCGATCCCTGAGGTGTTCGTAAAGGTAAGGGCTCGCACCGAAGCCCCCCACCAAGATAATACCCTAGACATATTCAGCATCATTGTACACTATAATATCAAGTCCTCCAGAAACTTACTGTGACGGTTACATCTTTAGCTTTTGCGCTCTGGATTTGTTCATCCACCAACGTATCTATATCTTTGAAGACACCACTGAAGATTTCCTGGATATGTGTGCTAGCCAAAACTTAATACTCAATCAAGACAAATATTTGTCAGCAATAATGCATACCTCGTGAACATCATTCGAGCATTTTTAATGATTGGGTCGCATTTCGTATCGCTTGTTTTGCCGTCGGGAAATGCTCCAGCGGGAACCCGTATGGGATAATCACGATCGAGTGACGGTGTAAACTGAGGTTTCACACCCCTCTCCCAATCTTCACGCATCACGTCATTGATGTCATTCTTGCTCAGACGATCCCACCTTCTACCCAAGCACTTTTTGCACTTGACTTCGAAGGCTTGGTCAACGAATATGCCACCACAAAGACCCCCTGAGAGATAATAGCGTTAGTTTGACATTATCGGGACTTTGAAGTGGCAGATACAATACCTTGACCTTCTACGGCCTCCTCCATCATGATCGGATTAGCATTGCTAACCTTGTAAGTGATCAAGTCCTAACATGGTCAATTATATTTAATATATTTTCTGATCATTTCAAGTGAGAGCTACTTACCACCGTACCACCACCTGCATCGCATACCATAAAGACGTCGCCCTTGCTTACCTTGCGTCCAGGTTCGGTGAGCGTGGATAGTGCAGCAGCCTCAGGCTCGGGGGCGAAAGTCAGACGAGTATCTCCAGCCAGCCTATCATCCAAAATACCAGCATTTTGGGCGGCCTGCTTCATGTCCCGTCGAGCATACCCCTTCCATATAGCAGGGACGGTGATCACGACATGGAAGCGTAGAGCATCGAGAACGGTCTGTCCACGTGCCTTGGCAATAGTCTGGAGTGTATGAGCCCAAAGCGCACGGAGGTAATCGGAAATGAGATCTATGGGGGTTTTGCCCTCTACGCGCAGAAACTGGCGGGCCCTGAGTATGAACTCGGAAGATCTAAGGGTTGGATCAAGATCTTCCTCTTGAACCAGCAAGAGCTTGAACCATCTGACTGGGTCGCCGTCCGAGGGCACGAGGTAACCCCATGACATCTCTCCATATTCATAGAATATCTCAGTTGGCGCTTTGCCCTCTTCGCGACCAGTCCCGGGCCAACTAGTGATGATATTAACCTGGTCGCTTGCAAAATCTGCAGCAGTGGCCCAGGCAACACCCGAAAAACTTGGAACAGCTAGGTCAGCAAGTTGACGCTATCGTAGTTGATTAATGGTGATGGGCATACGTGGTGCCGAAGTCGATGCCAATAACTAAGATATCGTCGTTATTATCGTTTGCATCTGAATTTGTCTTCCAGTCGTCACTATCATTCTCTGAAATAGATTGCTCCAGAGCATTCCTGAGGTTTTCAGGCAGTCCGTCAAGGGGTGAGGGACTCATGTTGAAAATGATGCCTAATAATCACTGCATGGACAACCTGAGTATGCAAAGTTTATACCTGAATAGTTTCTAGGAGTAAATCTGAGGTTAGAGAATACTCTAGGAAGCATGGAGCAAACTCATGAAAAAATCAGGCACCCATCGTTCCGCGGTCCAATATGATACATGCCGCATCCGCCAGCCAGGGCATATTAATACACTTTTGACTTCTCTGGGTATTGCATATGCAAGCTACCAGCATCTGACCTTAGAGCCAAATGAACGTAACCCTATATGTAGTTCACACCAGTATATACAAGTTTTATACGTTATACCATAGATAAAATGCCTTATATTAATATGGGACCATCGTAAAGTGGAAAAACTACCATAGAGCTGAGTCAGCGGAGCCCTTCAGGGTCTTACTAGCTTCGACCTATGCTGCAGGCCTTCGCAGCCGTTTCAATAGGAAGTGCACGTTAACACCGCTCAGTGAGGGGGTGTGTGATTAAATACAACACTAGGTGGCCTGATTCATTACTACTATAATGCATTATGCTGCGCGGTCAGAGCGGCATGCAAGATTGTTGAATAATGCGTTAGGTCAACACACTGCTATCCGGCTACTTAGATACCTTTTCGATTCTGCCCCCCAGCTTACGCAGGTGTCTTTATTGCTCTCAGCGTTTTTAAAAAGAATACTTGTACTGTTTAGAATCATGGCTTCAACGGAAAGTCAATCTTCCGACTTGAATATGCCCGTTAGCGTCACAGAAGATGGCGAGAGTAATATTGATACTTTGGCAAAAGGTAAATACAATGAGTCTGGGAATCGCAAGTTTAAGAGTATCAAGCGTGCCACTTCAAAACTCTATCAACTTGATATTTCCCTCATCAAAGAGATTTTCCGTGTACCAGGCCGTTGCTAATTACCATGTTAGGCAATGTTGCCAATGAAGATCTCGCGGTTCGATCCAACGAGGCAGCTTTGCAGAAACTGCAACAAACGATTATATCCTTGGAACAGCAACTGGACACAGAGAAGAAACTCCGCATCAAAGCACAAGCTGACTTGAAGAGCGTTGTGAAGCAGTGGAAGCAGGTTGCTCAGGAATTGAGCAAACAGCATACGGAAGCCAAACCTTTCCATACAGTGACAGATGATTATCTCAAACAACTGGCCGAAGAGATTCGGTACGATATACGGTGTTTCTCGGAATCGTACTTCGAAGATCTGGCACCACAGCCATGGCCTCAGGAGCCTCCACGAACGGATGGTCGCTCGCCGGTGTGCGTATTTCCCGAGGGGTATGAACAGTGTCCAGTATCCCCCGTACTTGCTCAATCATTCGTCTGGCGCGTGTTGAAACGGAAAGTCTTCGGAAGATATGAATGGCCCGCGGACAGGGCTGTGGGTCGTGACCTTTTTGGCGTCGCAGCATTTTTGAAACCAAGTGAGTGGTTGTTAATCCTTGTACAGATAGCCACCGGCTTACTCGTGTTGGGTGGGAAGTCAGTCGCCTGAATGAGGCGAATGGTCCCTCGGAATGTGAAGCTGTTAGGAAGTTTCAACTTTGGCAAGCCACGACGTCAAACATGGTGTTCAATGCAGAAGCTTCTGTGAATCCACAAGATAGATGGAGGAAATTCAAAGAGTCGTTGATAAAAGATTACATTAATCCGATCATTTTAGCTTTTATCCCACCCTCTGAAGACGGACGATATTATGATCTGCTTTGCCAGATTATCGAAAAGGCTCTAATTTTGGATCGGGAGATTAGTAGGCAAGCCGCTTGGGTTCTCTGGGAGTTTGAAGACGCGGACAGCCACTCCGAGATTGTGCAAGAAGGGTTACCCATTATTGCAGCACCAGCGATGGTAAAACGAGGCAAGTCATCAGGGGAGGGATTCGAAGAGCAGATAGAATTGCTACCAGCAAGCACTTCTGTTGTTCAGAATCTATTGACGTCAGGGGCTTATAGAAGAGAGGAGGATAGTTCATATCCGTATCGTGACGATCATCGCTGGTATTCTACAGAGAGACCAGGCTATTGATTGTTTAAGATACTTACCGCCACACTACGACCTATTAAATACCAGAGAGCTTATCCTCACTACAATGAGCTGTTATTTCCCACTGTAGCAGTATATCTAGACAGAAGCGCTTTCTGCACTTATTCGACATGTCGGTACCGCTAGGCTCCAATTTGATAGCGTCGCAGCCTGGATAGTAACTTAAAGTACATTTATCCTCTACACGATTTCTTATAGTAATGTCTGCTTAATTCCGTAGGTAAGCCGCAATCCACAATATTCAGAGCTATCCGCGTCCATGTATTTTCGCTGGATATGAACTAACTTAGCATATCCTCTTTATATTAACGTCTGTATATCTAATAGTATTTTGATCTGAGAAGTACTTACCTATTATTAGTCGACTGTGTGGGAAAATCGAGACAAGTATCTAGGAACGCCTCTTTGCTCAGCCGGCATTTTGCCAAGACATTCACCTTTCGATCTCGAATCGGGCACGCCGACACTGCCAACACGGA
This sequence comes from Xylaria sp. FL1042, assembly GCA_022495085.1. Taxonomy (NCBI): domain Eukaryota; kingdom Fungi; phylum Ascomycota; class Sordariomycetes; order Xylariales; family Xylariaceae; genus Xylaria; species Xylaria sp. FL1042. The sequence continues at coordinate 205,784 of MU380185.1, read as the reverse complement.
TTTCGCTGTTTGGCTTATTGCACCCAACGACCCCTTGCTAGCTGCAGGCTGACAAGGACCACCCCTCACTATCAGCTACGTGTGTGGTCTACTATGTTAAGCTGTGCAGTTGGCATAGTCCTTGGCAGCATTGGGGGTCACAGCGCTTGTGTTGGTGTCCAAGCACGAGCCGTAAGCCTAAAGCATCGGCAATACCTAATCATTAATCACTAACTCACTCATTCGCAGAGTTACCTGTCTCAGTTGACACCTGCCGTGAGCAAGATGGGCAACATACTGGTTGCCTAAACGGCAATAAATCTTGGAGTCAGTGTCGAAGCAGGCTCTGTGCGGGGTCAATGCGCCTAGAATAACCCGCACTTGAGACATCTGATCACTTAGAGGTAAAACTTATTGGATTAAATTGGCTATTCTCAGCTACATGATACAGCCTCCTTTGTCAGTGTCAATCGCTCTCCCCAGAGTGAAATTTCCACTTTCGCTCTCGTCTCTTACACGTTGAATGGCCGGACAGTGTGAATTATGCGTTTATAGCATTTTCATGAATAATATGTGTCGTGCTAGAGTGACATTCCGTTAGATATACCGCTAGATTGTATGCACGTCTAATGGCGCCGTTTTGGGGTGACAATATGTATTGATTATTTGAGCCAACATATTTCTAAACTCAAAAAAGGCTTGATAATACCCGTTTAAATAATCCTTCTCGTCTTTTTTGACTGAGGTTCCGCCTTAGGGGTCGACACATGTCATCTCCGCCCAAGGCATTCTTGATTCCAGGGGGTTTCTATCCCCTCCCTTCTCCTGAGACTATGAAAGAGTCTCATGCTCAGCATTATCGCCGAGAGACTTGTCATAGAATACCTGCATCTTCAATAGCCTCTCCACCACGTCAATTTTATCTCCTGACGACTTGCCATATTTGTCTAACCCTGGCCCGAGCACCAACGTAACAACATCATTGCTGCCCTCCTGTTGCTGGCCAGGCTCCAGCTCCATCATCTCTGGGACAAAGGAAGAGGGTAGATCTTCAGGGGTGACCCACTCTATGTTTGCTATTTGCTTACATATGTCCTTGTCTAATTCTAGACTCAGAGAAATGATACCCTCAAGTTCCTGCTCATACCCTTGGTGGCGAGATAGCCTGAAGGGCTCCAGTAGCTGGGATATATGATTACTCCATTGCTGGATAAGTTGTTGACAGTCGCTGTTAGACTTCGCCTCATCAAGCAACATAGCTTCGACAAGTAGGGCAGCCGTGCTAGCCCTCCATGTATGAAGCTTCCGCTTTGCCTGAGAATCTCTGCTTGCCTTTTCGCTTATCAAGTCATCTATGATCTAGTATAAGCCTCCAGTGTAGATTATCAAGATCTTGGAGATCATAGGCCTACCGAGAAAGCCATTAATATTGCGGAATGCGGTCCCAGCACCTCGCCACGTCCAGGAGAATTGATTGAACACCTTTTCAAGAAGATATGCCCACAAAAGCGCTCTGATTGTATTGACACGCGTAGATGAAGTAGCGATATAGCTCTTTAAACAATCCGGTGAAATTCGAAGGAACTCATTTAGGGAATCAAATGAGCCTTGGTTGATTCCAAGCTGATTTATGTTGCCCTCAAAGTGATGTATCGCGAAGTTCCTAATCTCGATACGCAGTATCATGGCTTTTTGAATAATTTCATCGTCAGCTAATTGGTTAGGCACTTGGTTGCCTCGTAGGAACCGATTCAATTCGCCCACTGCGTCTAACATGAGCTGTCGTTGGTGGCTTGCGTAGTTGTCTTTCTCGGCGAGATCAAGTCTGGTCCGTTGATGCCTGGTTCTTTCCATCTTTAGTTGTTCTTCCACATTCTTCAATTTTTCTTGAAAATAGTTTATCGCTTTTCCATGCAATATTTGTTCCTTTTCACGGTTCATCCTCTCGTTCTCCAGACTTTTCTCTGCTTCATTTAATCTCGACTCGAGGTCGGACGATGACATGGGGGCCTGATTAGGGGGTTGTTCCTCATTTGACAGAACAGATATTAACTCCATGTTAGCTTGTAATGCAGGAACCTCTGCTGTATCAGCTTGAATATCGTCGTGTGAGCTATGAAGGGGCTTGTGAATTTCTTCAAGAGTGGGATGATGGTCTTTGGTGACGTTCATGATGATGTTGCCAGTCTTCGCGTAAAGGATTATGTGAGGTGTAGTGTTTTGATCATATGTATTGTTCCACAGTATCAGAGTCTAAGAGAAAATGGTCCCATGTCATATTAGTCGTCTTTGCTCTGAATGTACTACGTAATACCGTCAAAGATATGTCGGGAAGAAAAACAAGTAAATGAAAGGTGAAAATAGAAAGAAAGGGAAAGTATTTCCTATAAGGGTAAGAGGCACGTATGACAGGTATCAGTCCTATTATTGAGTGAAAATATGCCAGCTGCAGTAGCTCATTCAAGACTCATGTCAAGCAAATTTTGTAATTCAGCCACCCATGCTCTTATATAAACAGAAAATTCCGTAAATGGTGTTCAAGTGTTGATAGTCTAGGTGGGAACGGAGAAGATTACAATCCTGTCGACCCGTTCTTCCTCACTCCGTCGAGACTTCTGCACTATTGGGGGTCACCGCTCACACAACAATGCTGATCGCATGATTTGGTCAAAACAGCTAAGCTGAAGACAGTTATAAAGCACCAAGGCGTCCAATCTGGATCCGCCACAGCAATTAATCACCTGTCATTATAAGGAGACCTCCCAGGTGTGGATTGTTGATTCAAATTACATGGGTAACGTTCCGAGTTCACTAATTGTATGGTCTTATGGCATACAGGTAGGTGAAAGCGGGGTATGTTGCATGGTGTTACCTCCGACTGAAAAAGATTGGGCTGAGTGCGGCGAGCCTAGCAACTTACGTTTGGGGGCAGAGAAGTCAAATATGCACCTTTCCGGAGGGCCAGGGTACTATCAAGGATGCCAAAGCGTACATCCAGGGGCATCCACCTGAGACGCTAAAAGGTTTTCAAAAGCGATATGTCTGCGAGGAAGCTATAACAAGTTTATACTTGATTATTATGGGAAAATTTATGGAAACCTCACCTGGCTTCTTCGACTTCTCTAGCCCATCTATCAATATCACACAGTCTTCTAATAACAATCTAACTTAAATTCTCTATTTTGTTTCATAGAATCGTGTTGTCTCGTATCCGGTAGGCTATTATGGCAGCAATGTTGCGGAAAAAACGTACAAGTACAGAAGATACCGCGGGCTTCATGCGGAAAACCTCCGATGTACCCAACGAACGCTGGTCTATGAGAGGTTTGATGAAGAGAATCAAGGCAAAGAAAAACTCAAATCTCGACGATAGACTAGTCATTGGAATTGACTTTGGAACAACGTAGGAATAAAATTTCCTCTGATATAGGCATACTAATATTTATCCAGGTACTCTGGTGTAGCATGGGCTACGGTTGACGACATAGAGGATGGCGAGATTAATATTATATCTTCCTGGCCTGGCTCTCGCCGTGAGGACGGCAAGGCGCCTTCGGAATTGTTTTATGAGCACGACAAAGTCATGTGGGGGTACGGAGTCCCTCCTGATGCAGACCCGGTATTATGGTTTAAGCTGCTTCTTCTGCGGGAAGAGGACCTAGGAGAAGACTTGCGAAATTCCGATTACTATATCCGGGCAAAAAGAAAGCTGAGGGAGCTTGACAAAACTCCAGTAGAGATCATTGCTGATTATCTCAAAGCTTTGTGGCAGCATACCATTGCTACTATTCACAAGTCCCGGAGTAGGATTGTCATCGCCGCATTGGCGTTTCATGTTGTCATTACTGTGCCGGCGATCTGGAAAGATTACGCCCGCACTAGAATGAAGGAGGCAGCAGCCAAGGCAGGAATTCTCAATCATCGTCAGGCCGGTGCCACGACATTTTCATTTGTTCCTGAGCCAGAGGCGGCGGGCCTGATAACGCTCTGTGAGTACGGCCCGATGCTCAAGACAGACGATGTATATGTCATCTGTGATGCTGGCGGTGGCACTGTAGTAAGTTAAATAAGAGCAGCTTCTTCTCTTACACCATCGACATCCCCTATGTCATTCGACTGACAGAGGTTCAAAACGCCAGGACCTTATCAGTTATAAAATTGGGGACCTGAATCCAATCGAATTACACGAGGCGGTAATCGGCACAGGTAAATCACGTGCCCCTGGCTGTCGCCATAATATCACTGACCTTGACTTTACTGGTCACAGGCGGTCTGTGTGGCGGAATTTTCATTGATGAACAGTTCGAACACCTTTGCAAGCAACGGCTAGGGAGAAATTGGAACAACCTTAGCCAGACGGGAATCAAGACTATCATTAAAGGCGAATGGGAGTACGCGTATAAGCCCTCGTTCACGGGCACGGACGTTGAGCGGGAATTTCCCGTTAGTATCCCGTCCGAGGCTTTTAGTGGCTCAGATATGAACGACTTGAAACGGAAACCACATATCAAAGATGGCCGCATCCATTTCTCTAAGTATAATGAATCAAAATTCCGCTGACCCTTTGCTATCCATTCTATATTTGCTAATCAGAGATTGTGTTACTCAGTGCCGATATCCAGACATCTTTCAAGAGTGCATTCTCGAGTATTGAGGCTCTCCTCGATGGTCAGATACAGAAAGCAAGCGAGAAGAAACTATCAGTAAGGGTGAGACGACACGCACTACCTAGGCAAACAGAAAATCAAGAGTACTGACACACGAATAGGGCATCGTTCTAGTTGGAGGCCTTGGAGCAAGCCCTTATCTCTACAATCACCTCAAGGATAGGTATGAGAATAAAAAGATCGAGCTTCTGCAAGCCGCTGGAATGAGACCGTATGCTGTGTAATGTTACTCCTTGTTATTAACCGACTATTTTAATAACCCCTTTTAGGCGTACCGCAATTTGTCGAGGAGCCATAATCAAAGGGTTTCTGGATATCCCAAGTGCTGCAGGAACGCATGTCAGTGTCGTCTCGACTATAGCAAGACGAAATCTAGGTATTTCGTCGAACAGCCTTTTCATAGATGGAGTCCATGACAATAGAGACAGAGTCTGGGACGGGGATGAGGGAATTTGGCGGGCTGGACGTCAAATGAGCTGGTATTTGCGAAAGGTATGTGCCCCTGGTGACGGCTAAGCATTCAAAAGATGTAATATGCTAACTCTGCTTGTAGGGACAGAGTGTGTCGACCGAAGAGCCAATCCGTCATGACTTCTATAGAAGCTTTTCAACCGAAAAAGAATTCAAAGGACACGGCAGCTTCGTCGATAAAATTTTGCAATGCGAAGATGATATGCCGCCGTCAAGAAGAAGTGAAAAGGTCCTGGTCCTGTGCGAAATTAGCTGGAATCATGATGGCGAGATATCGTTTGAGTCACTTGAAGACTACTATGGCAGAAATGGCAATGTGCTGAAGAAATTATCATACGAAATAGTGATGGTGCCATCCGGGGAGTCCACTGAGTTTGCTATATACTATAAGGGAGCGAAGGTAGCGTCGCATAACGTTCATGTCATGTTCAGTCAGTAAGCAATGCCATATTAGAGGATGTAGATATGTTTAATGTCTATTGCTCATATCTGTTTATGATACTTTGAAAGTACACTGGGTTGAAATATAAACCAAAATAATACTTGCTCCCATGAAGGCGTATAGAGAAGATGCATGGACGACTACATAGCCATAGGTCGAAGGGGTTGGTGAAGATTTAGTGACCAGGCAGCCCCTATTCGGAAAGGCTTTTCTAGGAGTCAAGGGGCTAGGTGCCGGTCCATGAACAGCTGGCTTCGGCCCGTAATGGCCTGATAAACTAGGCTGGTACTTCTGGACAGCTGACGGGCCCTGTTGCAGTGCTCCGTGTGTGTTAAAAGACCCCCGTGCAATAATAAAAGTCTATTATCTACCATTTATGATCATTCGACGAGATTATTCCAATTACTTACGTTTCAATGAGGCTACGATCGTTGAAGGGTGGTCTGAGCTATGGATTATAAGTGTATCTATACGCGAGTGAGATGACGTCATACTACAGTGATAATATGCTATTGGTTTTCTTGCTTGGTCGTGAGAAATGATCCATACTGATAGTACATTCCGAATCAAGACTTTCCACTTTCAATTCTCTTTAGACGGTAGATTTGTTTTGTTGAGATTTTCATCATAGCCTCGTTAACATTTCAAGATGGTCAAGGTATTTCCTCCCCTAAAACCAGATATACCTGAGCCTCCTGCAGGCCAGACATGGCATGTTGCACCCGCTGGACATAGTTTATGGTTGGAGGACTATGAATATTATGACCAAATGGGCCGGAACCCCCTCCAAAGAGCTAAAATATGGTCAATCACTAGCTCTAACCAGCGTGTCGAGAAACTCAGAGAGCTTCTCAAGCAGTACCCAAAACAAAAGCACAGACGGAATATGCTCTTTGATGCAGCGAAAAGGGGTGATGCTGAACTTGTATCATGTCTTGTCCAAACAGGGTTGAAAGTGCACCCAGACATTCCAGGAGTTCAAGAGGAGAATGAGAGAGAGGGTCAAGAGAACTTAGAAAGTGAGAGTGTTCCTGACAAGGATGATCCATCAGCCACGCCCGTCCATGTAGCAGCGTTCCAGGGTCGCCTATCATGTGTTAAGATATTTATGGAGGAGGCCAAGGTTGAGGTTGATGTTCGCGACGAATTTGGACGCACTCCCCTAATAGCTGCCTTTAATCATCCAGAAATCGTACGATATCTTTTAGCTCAAGGGGCTGATCCAACGGCCAGGACTACTGCCGAGGATCATCTTGCTATGAGTCATAATATGGGTTTTAATTGTTTGGAATTTTCAGCAGGTCACAAGAATTCCACGGTCATGCGAATACTGCTAGACCATCCATCTCTTAAATCGACAAAAGCGTGGCTCACAATCGCGGCAGTCAAAGCTGCAGCAAAAGGAGGTATCGAATGCTTGAAATTGCTCCTGGAAAGGGGCGAATATCCGATGAAGCATGACAATGGGACCGCGAATGCTATACTCCTGAGTGAGGAACAGCGAAAAGCTATTATCGAGGCTACCCCCGTAGCAGCTGAACAGGGTGACTTTGAGTCGTTAAAAATACTCCTTAGTTATCAATTCCCAAGTGACGAGAGCGGTAACTTCGCCCCCTTCGATGTCCCGGAAGAATGGCACGACCCCTTTATACGTGGTCTCTACCAGGCCATGGGCACGAACCAAACCGAAATGTTCGAGTTCCTCAATAGCCTCGGTTTAAAAGAGCACGAAACGATGTCTCTGGACAAGCTACCAGAAGGCCAAAATGTTAACGTTCAGCATCTTCTCGAAAAAGCCGTAGAAACCGGCTCGCTTGACGGCGCTAAACTCGTGATCGAAAAATATGGTGCGAAGCCCGACCAACACCGCATACCCTCGGGCGTGCGGCCACTGTTTATAGGTGCGATACATGACAAGACTGAGATGCTTCGATACCTCCTCAATAATAATCACAATATTGATATGCATTTCGGTAACGGGCGGTATGCAACTGGCCCTACAGCCTTGTGGGGTGCTATCCATCTCAAAACGCTTGATTGCATTACGCTACTCCTTCAGCATGGAGGTCCTGTGGACCCCATCGACGAGGAACTTCGCAACATCAAAGGGCCAACAACAGCTATTTTGAGAGCCACCTCACCTGCTCCAGGAAGTAAAAGTAGGCCGATGATTTTCTTAGAAACAGAAGAGAACGCACGAGAATACGTCGAATGGGCGCGTCATATTTGGCAGAATCTGAACCCTCGCTATGTTGGCCTAGAGCTGGACGTGGAGGATAAGGAATGGCTTAATGCGTTGCAGCTGCGGAAGGAGAACGAAGAGTTAGGAGAGACAGGAGTTGGCGCAAGAGACTTGAATGAGCAAGAGCCGACCGGCGACACAGATTTAAGCAAAGAAGTGCGGAATCTCATGCCTCCGATGCCAACTTTATTAGACAGGGAAGCCGAACTGAAGAATGACGATGATTTGATCCCTGAGTTCAAGCCATTCATGTTTGCACCGAGTTTTCTGGACAGGTTGGAAGGCAACCCCGAAGTTTGCTAAAGCTAGCAGGGCTATTTGGTTAGGCTTCACTCCATCTATATTGCTGAATAATATGCTATATCCCACTAATGCAGCTCATCTGAAATCACAGTTTAAATTGCCGCATCCAATATTATATGCCCAGCTTACTAGCGCTCCATGCTCGTTCGCATTAAAGACAACTAATAATGTGGTCTGCTAAGGTTTAGTAGGTATTAAAGGGATAAGTTGGGCTAATTACCTCCAATTACGCTACAACTACCTCTATGTTTCCCATTGACCACTGTAGGGTTTCTTCCTCTGTTAGCTCACTTGGCAATATGCGAATAGTTGGCGTTTACGGTCAAATTACTATAGACAAGGGACATAATCCTCATTGCTTTTTAATATAGTAAAGTTCAAAAGCACACTACTGCTAGACTTATGTGCTAGCTTTGCCCTTGTTTTGAACATAGGGAGGTACAAATACGGTGAGGCAAAAGGCTATTAAATCAGAAGGTTATTCGTGGCAGGATATGACAATCGAAACAAGCCATCGGCTTGATGATGACTTGGTCATATCTGAGAATTAAAGCCTTCTCCTACTTATAGACCTGCGGGGCGTCTGCCTCTGCACGACGGCTTCCCTCCCCTACCCTTGCCTGGGCTCGTGGAGCTCGAAGGCGCAGGGGCTGGGGTGGCGTTGGCGGTGGCCGTGACGAATTGAGAGGTCGAACCCACCGGGACCACCACGACAGTTATGTCGAACGGCGAAGCGGGAAGCGTCTCGACAGCAGAGGAAGTAGGCGCCACAGTCGAGTCGGTGGGACGAGCGGACGTGAGCAAGGTGGTCGAGGGCGCAACGGTCGAGGTAGCTGCTACGGCCTCGGCGGCCTCGGTCGACGAGGTCGTGCCATTGCCACCGGCGGCGCCGTTGGAGATGCAGGCGAAGGAGATCTTGTCAGTAGTCACGCTGGAGCCGCCGTAGGCGACGGGCTGTGACAGATCCCAGGTCATGCTGACGTAGGGCCAGCAGACCTTGCCGTCGGCCAGGGTAACCATGTCCCCGGCCACGTAGACGTCGGTCTCTACGAGCGGCTCACCGACCTTCGCGCCCCGCGTCACGCGCTGGAAGCGCGTGCCCGTGAACTCACCCTGGCAGCCCATGGCGATGACAGGGCAGTAGGGGTCCTTGATTTCTTCCCCTGTTTTTCATCCGTCAGCGGGGAGTGGTGAATGTGAAAGAGAGAAGCGAGTCACTTACACGTCACTACGACGCTCTCGCTATCAAAAGCGGCGACGTGGGCGTTGGATGCGTCGGCGGTGCCCTGGGTGATCCAGTTGACCTGCGAGTCGCCGTCTGCGGCACCGATCTCGAATGTGGCCTCCTCGCTATTAAGCGTGTTCTTGTCGGAGAACTGGGCAACGGCGACGTTGCGGTTGTTGGTGCGGTTGCTGCACTGCGTGTTGCCGCCGCCGAGCCATTCGTTCTCCGTGAGATTGACAGCGCCCCGCGAGACCCAAGCGAAGACGTAGGCGTCGCTATCGACGAGGCGGACCACGTTGCTGTAGGAGCCGCTCATGCCACCCATAGGCTCGCCGCTGCCACCGTTAGTGGTGTTCTCGTTGGACACCTTGACGCCCCCCATGCCTTGGCCCTCGGTGTTCAGCCAGATTTCGCCCTGGTCCTCGGCGCAGAGGCTAGTGAAGGGCGCCTCGTCAGCCGCTTCGAAGGCGATGCCCGTGTTGTGCGAGCAGCCCCACGAACTGGTGGCGCCGCTGATAGTCGTTAGTGTGCCGTCCGTCTTGACGTACTGCACGCTGTCGCCGTAGTGACCCTCAGCGCTGCCCGAGTATCTGCCGGATGTGAGCGATAATTCGCCGTACGCGCACACGGCATCACCACTTACGCTGTAACAACGAAGTATGCACCATAAAGGCCAGCCTCCGAGGAATAAACGAGGTCACCGTTGAGATCGGGAGAGGCGAGAGAGCCCACGCTAGAATCCACATCAGGACCTCCGAGGAAAGTCTTCCACGTCTGGATACCATCGGTGTAGCGATAGAGAACGGCAACCGGAGTGCTGTCCGGAGGTGCATCCGTGGTTCCTGAGGGGAGGGCCTCGTTAGTCAGTAGGGCAAAGCCGTCATCGTGAGCGACCAAGCCTCCGGCCTCTTTAGCGCCTTCAATGGTCACGGCAGAGCCGACAGCAGTGAATGTTTCGGGATCAACTTGCTGAACGTGCACGTCGGTCTCGCTTGAGTCGAGATAGGCGAGGAAAGCCGACTTGCCGTCGGGGGAGACGGCAAAGGGAGTACGGCGATGGTGAGGAAGGTTAGTCCAGTAAGCCTCCTTCACGGGCTTAAAGGAGAAGTCCAACGCCAGGGAGTCGACATGCTTCTCCAGCGAAGTCGAGCTAAGGCCCTGGGAGAGGACAGAGATAAAGGCGCACGTCAGTGCGGCGAACATATGAAAATACATGGTTGTAACGAATGCTAAATCGGATCTTTTGACCCGCAAAAGAATGTAACGAATCAAATTGAAGGACGGTAGTCGACCAAGATCTGAGGGATCGACATGTCAATGGCACCTTACCGTGGCTCTTATATCATCCCTCCTTACCCTAGACTTCAGTTTCAGAGCCTCGAGGTTGTCCTCGCTTATCGCTCTAGTCCTCTAGGTTTCGTCTAGCCAAGCTTCATTTTGTTTATACCGTGTTGGATTTAGAGTAGATACCTAAGACCTTCAGCTATTCAGCCTCCTTACACCGTCTGTGTGTCGGGATGACCTCTTCCGAGCCTCGTTTCATTACTTAGTTTGGCATCCTCCCACCGTCCCTGGATCCCCTATGTTAACGCCAAGTTCATACTGGTCAGGGTATCGGGATAGTCCGCCGGGCAGTCCTCGAGACAATACCCTGTCGATTACTCAGTAGGTCGTTCTACATTTAACTATGTTTAACAATACTAGCATAGACACGTTGTTTTGTGGGAATTAACTTTCTTGGGAGGGAACTCAAAATAGTTAGACTTAATCCAATGGAGTTGTAGTATCCCATTTGATGGCCAAGGTGAATCATAATTGGCCAGAAATAAATTGATTACGCATATGCGTAGTAGATCTCTTGGGCCTGCGAGCGAACGGGGTTGCTATTGGTGGGAATTAGTTTCAAATACAATGAGATGAAGACACACCCTAAACCTAATATAGCGTACTATACGAAACTACGAAATTATTGCCTCCTCAATCCAGGAGGTCCAATCTCTTCATCGTTCAAGATGTCAAGCTCGAAGTGTTTGACCAAAGACATCTCGAGTTCTCCCTCTATTCTAGGGGAGGTTACCGTATTTCGGGTTCCCTTTCCACGAGCCGTGCGCGATACCTGTCTCGATGCAGAGCGGAGTCTGCTCTTCTCGCCGCCTGCTTTCCCTTAGCACATATACGAGACGACGACCGTATATTTTCGCGCCAGACAATCACCTGACGAGTACGACGGCGTAGTGTAGGAAGGGCGCACGCATCTTGAGCGCTCACACGCAATCGAGTGAACCTCCGTGCTTCTACATCTCGCCGGCTTCAAAAAGGTCCAGCAGATTCCCGCGACACTGCGCTCACTGCACATGGCCCGTTTCCTGGCCACAGAATGCAAACGCAATCTAGCAATAGATCCAGAGGCTGCCAAGAGATTTTTTCTCAAACCACAGGGCGAGGGCAGCAGGAATAATATCTACTGAGGTGCCATCACTGGCTTTTGGCAGAGTATTCCCGAAAACCAGTGGCCGGGGTACGTACTGATGGAAATGGTTGAGCCTCTGGCTTACTAGAACAGAATCATCAGAGACGGCGAATTGCGGCATAGTGGTGTGGCTTATGAACCTGGCGTCTATAGCACAGCATTCTGGTGGAGGATAAACTAAGAGATTGAGATGCTCAAGAATGATGAGACAGGCTACCTCCTGCAAAGAAAATCAGCTAGGACGAAGAAGATGGCGTCGCGACAAGCTTTGGTTCCATTGACAGCATGTGCTTGGTAGACGTCTAGTCAACTGCTCTACGCCAAACATTCTATAGGCCAAAAGAAGGAAGGGAAAGTGATTCTAAGCACCCTTTAGTATCACTACAAGTATTCATTCCTCTGTTCAAGAATGAGGATACTAGTGTAAAAATGGACAACGTGTAGGCGACTTAAGGTCAAGAGCCGACATGGTTCTGCACATTTCATCACGACCCTTGCCAGCAAAGGCTGCAGGCCCGACATCCTCAATACAATACCCCTCGGGTATGAATTCACTCTCATCAAACACCACGTTGGTCGCAGTCCCATTTATCCACAGCATCCATGCCGGAAGACCCCACCGGTCGACCAGAGACGTCCTGACGTACCAAGGACGCCCAAGCCATCGTGGAGACTGATAACGGCCGGTGACGGGGTCTGGCTTCTCGCAATTGTATACGCGGCGAAGAAAGTACGGACGCGGCGGGCAGGCGTAGCGGAGTATGTACTTTCTCAACGTAATCACTACGTTGAAGACGAGTTCAAGGCCAAACGGGGGATCCGGGATCCTAGCAAGCAAGTCAGTACGAAGGTATACTCGCCACGACCTCTCTCTCAAGTCTAGCATCAAGTTTCAGCCTTGTAGTTTAGCTCACCTCATTGCTCCTCGGACCCGGGGGCCAAGCAGTATGGCCACGATACCCCAAACGACTCCGTGTAGGCCCCTTGGTATTTGGCATAGCACCAACTCCCGAGTCGCATTCACCACTTCGGCATTGGTGTCTGAAGCTTCTACATGGCTCTCTTCGTATTGACGGCTCCAAGTGTCCAGTTCCTCTAACCAATGCAGACCGTCTATCCACCCTTCAGAGTGGGAAGGCAGGGCCTCGTAAGTGATTTCGAGATCCTCGCCCCAAACCTTGAAGCAGGTCGCTATGGCGCAACGCTCCATGTCGCTCAATGGCCGCCAGTCATAGATAGCTGTCCATCGCATAGGCTGAAGCGTGAACAGGCTCAGGGTGTACAGCATGTCCTCGTTTGAGATACGCCCCGTCCGGCGGTAAATATTGTGTAGGTAATTGGTTCGTGCGACAGCCAGCTTCGCTTGGGTAGATCCTGGCGGCCGCATGATCATGTTTGTGAGAAGCACGCTGGTGTCGGCCGCACGTTTAGAAGTGGCCTTGATATTTCCCGGTTTACCGAACTGACGTGTGGTAGCCAAAAGTCCAGAAATAGAAGGAATACTATACGTCTACCAAGTTGGTCAGTTGGGAGACAACGGCCCCCGTTCAGTCAACCACAATAAGTATTCACGGCAACAGTACCTTGAAGAGCGCGAAGAACATGGCGGCCGAAAAGACGGAAGGAAATTGCTGTTCGGCAAGCCATGTCTGAATGGCGTGAGCGTCATTCAGAGTCATCTTCGCAAGCGACGACCTATCCTTGAAATAAAACTCCATCTCTATCGCACGCTTCGGGCGATTGCGTAACGTCGTGCAGAAGAGCACATAGCCAAGCATAGCAGTAAGAATTCCCGCCCTCCATCCTGGGGCACTCTCAACGCTTAGGGTCAACCATAGGTGCTGTGTGAATCCCATCATATTTGACACGATGACAAAAGATAAGCAGTTAATGCTATTGTGACGCAGGAGAAATGCGCGTGTGGCCTTTTGTAGGTGTGTTGCAGGCTATTTCCAATTTAAAGGATTCTGGGGTTGCAGCGTCGTATTTACGGTAGCTATGGGCTGAGGGGATAGCTGTCTAATCTTGGAAAAGGGGGGCGTAAGCCCCTGACAGTTTTCGGCCGCTACCTGCGCTGTCAATTAGTGAGAACTCGATATTATTGAATATACTTTGGTTTAAACCCCTCCTTTATTCTGGAAATACCAGGGCCGGCCCTGCTTGTCATTCAGGACTCTCCCCCCCCAATCGACCCGAGACTATTAGCGTGATGATAAATGATGCCGTTATCATCGGACCCCAATACGGAACTCTCGAATTCAGGCATCATTGTAGTGGGTTGCGCTGATGAGCTGACTTCTAGTGCGTAGTAGTGCAGGTGATATGATTACAGATTACTACTCACCTGCATTCGTACAGATCGCAAGGGCTGCAGCAGCACTTTAAGATACGGGCTACTATATGGTTTATTTTTGGGACGCAGCAAAAACAGGAATCCATTGACATGGCTCCCAACTCTCGAAGTGTTCTCTGATAATGAGCTGCCAAAGTAGTTGTTAAATATGTGATGATAAACCCATGTATCACCAAACTAGGATTTTTCTCGAGCCTAGTATCCCTCTAACTTCTTTTAATGAATCCTGGAAATTTCGGATTGAATGGTCATGGCTTTATTGCTTCAGGGTAAGGAAACCGGCAACGCAACGCTGTCTTCGGACGGGCGCCGGGGGTGGGTCCCTTCCCCGGATACCAGAGGCACGATGGACATCATCTGGCCCTGTCTGACAGCAATTGCACTTGTGCTATGGACTATGCTTCATCTTAACCTTCCAGCCTCATCTGACTCTGAAAGAACCGTAGCACTGAGAAAGTTACGGTGGCTTCTACTCGGCCTACTAGCCCCTGAGCTTATCATGATGTTCGCATTCGCGCAGTTTACATCCGCTCAGCAATCCGTGGAAGATATGAAGAATCTCGACAGAAGTCATTGGACTCTAGTTCATGGTTTCTACGCCGACAGCGGCGGATTCCAGTTACATGTGTCAGGCTATAAGCCGTTCCCCATCACTGCAAAGCAAGTCGCATATCTCACGCAACACGGACACATCGACATGCCAATGATCACAAAGCGTGAGATCAACGACAAATCTAAGGCGAATCGAGAGACGAAGGTCTTGGCCTTCATCCAGACGGGTTGGCTAATCACGAAATTGATCGCGCGGGCTGGACAGGGGCTCCAAATAACCCCGTACGAGCTCACCACCGTCGCTCTTCTCGTGTGCTCATTCACGACCTTGGTTCTCTGGTGGGATAAGCCCCTTGACGTCCGAGAACCAACTTCAATCTACTTGAGGGAGGATATGAAAGCAATCATAGACCAAGCTGGTGAGACACTCGGACAAGGTTTCACAGACACACCTCTGGATTTCATTGAGAGGAATATATACTGGTCAAGGAAGGCTCATGAGCCATTACTACAACTTGTGCTGAAATGGGGTTTTCAGACTTTCCCAATTGATAGTAAGTGCACCATTGTTAGCTTAAGGGGTAAGAACAACCCATTGAATACATTTCTCCCATAGGGATATCGAATGACAGAGACTATCACCCGCGAAATTTCAAGCAGAATATGTACCTTGTGTTACCGGTGTCTTCTTTCGGTGCAATCCATTGTAAGGAACTTTCAGAATGTTTTCTCCTTATTCCGATGGCTTCTAGAAGGCAAAGGCTTCTTTCCACATTGGTATGATGCTATAGGAGCTTAAAAATGTTTACAAAACGCACCGAGAATGGCAATTAACACTAACATTGACTATCTTAGTGGCAGGCTACAATCTTAGCTTGCCAACTGAGGCTGAGCAGATATTATGGAGGGTTAACAGTATTGTTATGGTAGTGGTTCTATTTATTCATTGCGTATCTGAGTTGGTGGGGTTCTGGTTCACAGACTACAAAGTTGGGAGTCTTGACATTTGGGGTCAGTACAAGAAGAGAATGCCAGGTTGCCTTATATTTGTTGGCATGTCAGTAGTATACTTCTCTTCGAGGTTGATTTTATTAGTTGAGTCTATCATCAGTCTGAGGGATTTGCCCGATGCAGCTTACATGGAGGTATCTTGGACACAATATTTGCCTCGCCTTTAAGGCTTCAATTTTTTATCACGCCCTGCCCACAATGAAAGAATGCGAGTATCAACATCGTACCTTTTGTAAGAACATCGTAACGAGATTTCTTGGGCTTGATCTCTAGTAAATATCATCGTGCGCTCATGTATTAAAGTGAACTATATAAACACGCGTATCTAATTAGTTGGCCCTTATTCTAGTAGATTGGCCGAGTCTGTTCATCTCAGGATAATGAAATAGTAAGTATTAACTGAGGGACCCAAGTATAAGAGTAAATATAACTCATTCAAGATATAAAATGCGCGATGGGTTGTTGAGTCTTTTATTCAATTAGTAAACCCCTCTTTTTTACCACGCCCTAGCTAATATACCCTCCCGGTTGCTAAGTTGACTTAGCCTAGGTTTATTTACTCTAGTCGCTCAGCCGGGCCTCATCAAGACTTGTCTAGCAATATTGGTGATGCGTGTGAAGAGTATCTTGTTGAGGAGGGCATATAATGTTATATCCATCGGATAACTAGGCCCTGTACGGACATTGGCACCAGTGAGTCTGCCCACAGTCCTAACAATCTGGTACAATCCACACTCATAGGTGGAATCTCTAGAAGGGGGGTATCAACCTAAAATCCTATAGTACAAATAAAACAAGTGTATACAATGGTGACATTCTTCCAACAAATGAAAGAAGGGGGGTTCAGACAATGGGTATTCAACGTGCCATGCTAGTTCAAACTCCTCGAGGGAACCAAATGGGGCCTCGGATGCATATTATATCAAATTCGCTCTTCCGACCCATGCATGCCTGTCAATCTAGCCATTTCAACCACGATATGCCTGATAACTCCATAGTCATAATATTCGTGCCCGTGCAAAGTGAATATGAAACAGCAAAGGAAACCGCTGGAATGCAAATAATCGGACACCATAACCTATCTTGAAAGTGGTATATTTCCGCATTTATTAGGTGATGAGGTCCACTGAAAAGATGAGGTCCATAGCAAGTGTTAAGAGTTGACGACGGGTTCGTAATAAATCCTGTGTTTGCCGTATGGCAACCACCAGCTCAAGACATTGAAGTCGACTGGCTGACCATATCACCGTCTTTCAGTTGGCTGAGAAGAGCGGCCTTTTCCTTTTCCAGGAAGTCGATTTGCTCCATCATAGCGCTCTGTTGAAGATAGCCTGCCTCAATTTTCCTTCTCAGCTCTTGATTCTCAGAGCGAAGACGTTTATTTTCTTCGCGCAATTCGTCTTCGTCGGGCTTTCGCTTCGTCCCGATTCTAGGGCTAGCCAAAGCTTGCACAGGGGAATCAGCCACGGGAAGAACGGGCGCTGGAAGAGGAGACACAGCAACAGGTAGCGCCTCTATGCGGCTCGGCCCGGTGGCTTGGTCTGTGTCCTCGTTTTGTGCGGCTGATTCAAAGCCATTGGATGTGTGGCAACGCCGTAGATGCTCGTTGAGGTTTTCTAGACGCGCAAAACTGCTATTCTTGTGGCGCTTACACCCCTTATGCGGGCAATAGAGCGGGTTCTTGGGGCCACCATGCTTGTGGTGCACCTCCCGCTCGTGACGGAGAAGGCCTCCCGAGTAAGTAAAGCCAGGTATATTCTCACAACCAACAGAAAGACACTTGTAAGGTCGTTCATGCTTGTCCATGTGTTTGCTGCAGCATAGGTGAGTATGATTGCAAGGCAGTATGGGGTCAGGGGAACACTTACTTCCATTCGCATTTGCGGGAGAACTCCTTAACCGCAGCATTGCAGTTGGGCCATGTGCAGATGAACTTGCCTTCGCGATTCTTGACGATCTGTCGTTGAGGTTTCGGGATGGGCTTCATGCGCGGTTGGATGTGTTTCGGGGTTCCGCCCTTAGCATCTGGAACCGCAGGAGGGGAGGAGAAGCGATTAGGGGGGGTTGTTGGTGCTAGACTACTTGCCGATGGAGTGGGCGAAGAAGATGGAATGAGCGTGGGGTCTCCATTGGGGTTCAACGGATTGAACGCCGTGACCTTCGCGTCGCCGTGATCACTAGTATTAGAGGCATAGGCGCTGGTGGGCAGTGGGTTTCTCGTCTCATAGACAGCGCTCATCTTGTACCAGTAGCCCCTCAGGGCCGTGTTGTACTAACGCTCGCCGCTGAAGATCTAGAGGAAGCTCAGGCGGCCACGTTTACTATGGCGAATCGCGCTACTGACGACCCAGCACGTAGCGACGACACGGGCCAAGCAGGGCCAGGTCCTCCGGGCTGATGGGATCTGTTCAGCCAAATTGATAGTCTGATCCTTTCCTTTCAAACGCGGCGTGGGCGTGATAAATAGGATCAGTAAGTGCCTTGAGACCTAACGTGAAGCACGAATGGGGGTTGTTAGCGGCCTTAATTATGAGGTTGCAATAAGGACATGAGCTGGACTGGGAACGTCGGATGGGTTAGGCTTGAGGTGGAGCAAAGTCGTATGCTTAAATGTGGCGTTACCTACCTACCTAGGTACTTAAAGCAGGCAATGAGAGGATGGGAAAATGACAAGGGATAGAGAGTCCACTAGACCGGTATAGGTGGTTCAGGCGTTGCGGTGATTGAAAGCAGGGTGATTTAATTGGCTGAAATAAAGTACGCTAGTACATATCGGCGATAAGCAGATGGAATCATTTAACAGAAGGGGAATAAGGCGCTAAGCCACACTACGTATAGTTGTGAGGCGATCCGCTGACGCGGAACATACCAGGGGCTCTGATGCTCAGCCACAGATTGTCCAAATATAGAACCTTCCACATCAGGCTCCGAACGCTCTAGGCAACACAACGTAAGAGTGTAACAAGATTCGCCACGTGATGAG
Organism: Xylaria sp. FL1042; assembly: GCA_022495085.1. Taxonomy (NCBI): domain Eukaryota; kingdom Fungi; phylum Ascomycota; class Sordariomycetes; order Xylariales; family Xylariaceae; genus Xylaria; species Xylaria sp. FL1042. The sequence goes on along the minus strand of MU380185.1, from coordinate 187,086 downwards.
AATGGATGTACCGGATGGAGATGGGATAGCGACAAGTACACCAATATGTGAGTAGAAAAAGGGAAAAACACGCGAGAAAAGTCTTGGCTAATGTGGGCGAGAAGGCAGAAGCATTTTGTAGCAGATGGTTGGTCGGGCGAAATCACCTACTTTCTTCGTCACTGCCATTGAGTCCTGGCCATCCTTCAACTATATAATCCCAATCTCCCCCCTTGGGCGCACGTAAGACTCCTGGGCATCCTCGGGCTCTTATATAGTCAGCTATATCCGGCTCCTTATTAGGCGGCCATGACTAGCACGCCGCTATGCTGTGGGGATGCACCAGGCAAGGCGCCTGAGATGTGACTCACTCACCAGCCCGAGGCTGCTCTTCGTGGCCAGCCTGATTACCCAGCTGCCCTTGCATCGGGGTATTTCCAGACAGGCTGTCGTGGGTAAAGTCGAAACTAGTCCCTATCAGCGCGAGGAGTGTGGGTGACCAGCGTGCGCACTATTCACACCACTATCGCGCCCCGATTCTTGTTTTTCATCTAAGCTTCGGGGCCGTCTGCCTATTCGTTGACCGACCAGCCGTATTTTTGATACGCCATCACGTGTGTGCTCCTAACTTGTCAATCATCCTCCTTAGTGAGATGCGTCACACTTTTTGGTCATAACCTTATGTAGGAAGCCTTACTAACCTCATTTAGTTGCAAGTATAATTAGCGCTGTTTTAATAATGGATGGTAAGTCACAAGGCCGAGACTGAGGAACAACAGCCTAGTTACTGTAGTAGGCGATAGCTGAGATGCAGATGGTATTGGAGAGATCGGGGTGAAGATGCCTTGCATAAACTTGTACTTTTATCTCAAATTCAAAACGGAAATGCCTTAAAAGCCAGAGACCTGGCCGATCGGCCTCGAGGGCTCTCTGTAGTCCGCCACCTTAGGTAAGACAATGAGTGAGACATGCACTTCATCTAGAAGTCCCTCAGGAGCTCTGTGTGGCCATTCCATAGTATGACTATCATCCAGATCACTTCTACTTTCACAATATGGTCTTTCTCAATAGTACTTGTAGCTCCGGCTTGAAAATGCTAGAGAAAGGACATTAACCCCTCGCTTCTACCCCTCTAGTCATCTGCAAGTTCTAGCTATCGGAGGAAGAGACTAGACTACCATATACACTATATTACCAAAGGTTATTACTTAGACCACGTCATTTCAAAGTGTATGCCAGTGCAACTATCTTAAAGAACTAAAAGCCAATGTCTATGAGATATTCCAAGACACCACATATGCATAACAGCTGTATTTATAACTAGTCGAAAGTAGGCACAAGTGTCAAAGTCAAACTGCCAAATATTAGAGTCGCGCTTTGCCACTGCTACAAATCAAGTCAGTCACTGCACAGACCTCCTTCACTATATACACATAGTAATATAAATCCATTTATGCAGATATTGCTAAACAACAAAAGTCATTTATTGGCCATTTAGCCTCAGCTATTCTCAACCAATGTACCTATACAGCTTGTTATCTTGCGTTAAGTAGATAATACGCCTACCTTTTCGATAATACCATCTTACTCTCTTTTGCCTTTTATTAGGCTGCTAGCTACCACAATCACTGGTTAATGGTGTATAAGTATCATTCTTCTTTAAATGGGCAGGCAACTTGCACCAGGCATGAATTCCACGAAAGTCCATGCGTATTCGCCGCCACACTGAAGTGAGCCCTGCGAACTCGCGTCCGCCAGGCTTTCAGGAGACAGGCTTAACGTACACGTCTTGAACAGTAAAATCTGCCCGATTCCTATAGATGTTTCTTTTCCTGTTCATTGCATCGGTTCTCCCTTTATCTTCGCGGGTAAGTCAGCTCAGCCAAATAGTGGCTATGGCCCCCCTTAGCCAGGCTCACCTATACCACTTAATACACCCCTTAAACACTGGCTCTTATTCAATAACTGTAAAATTTTTTCAAACAATGTAAAAAGTAAACCAGCGCGAAAATTCAAAAATCGGTGTGCAATCTCTCTATGCCCAGCAGGCTATTAGGAGTGTAGTGTCGCACGGGAGCATGCGTGCATACGGGAGACCACCTATGCCATGCCCCGTGAGACGCAAGGGTCCTTTGTAAGTCATATTCGCATATGCATGAAGGTGTATCGCGTAAGGTCTCGGATGTGAAGTAAATGAAGCTATGTAGGCATCCAAGACATTGAGCTAAACGCTGAGACAGAGAGCCCAAGGCCGAAGGAAACGCTGTACTTATAGCCTGACTCCCAGGAGGCCATGAGAGTCTCCTGGGTAGTCAAGGGATCCATGCGACCATAAGAATATTATTCTCATTGTGAGTTATTCTCAAAGCCCTGCATACAGCCCTTGTGATAGGTAGTCACCTCGTGGAATCTGAGGATACTCTTATTCGAATACCCCACGAGGAATTCTATTCCCATTCGCTCCACGTTCTCACCCGCAAGTAGTCGTAATCAGTGCCAGTTAGTGGGGAGCCGCAACCACATTGGTTTTCCTTTTCCTCGGGACTTAAACAATGAGATGTGAGAGAGAATGAAGCGCACCCGTGATAGTCATCCCGTGTAGATTCGCTACGAATTACGCAGCTTATGCCGTAAATATTGCGGTTCTTTTCCCAGGCCGAGGTCAAAGGGGACAGATAGTGGTAGCGACCACCCTTAGAACACCACCCTTAGAACACCACCCTTAGAACACCACCCTTAGAACACCACCCTTTTCATGGGTGGTGGAAAATGTAGGTAGGTGACGGAGGGAAACCCCATGCGCAGATCAGAGGGGGTGTAGCCCCTTTATCCCTTTGAGTGCGGCCACACCTCCGTAGATAGCATAACTAGCCCAATTTTCTTTCTAGGCGTATATTACAGCAAACGAATAATATTGAAACAATTCAATTATCATAGATCATTGTATCCTTGCCTAGTACTTATGTATGATCGCAGAGGTGTTGGCACACTGACAGGGATAAGTGGTTGCCAAAACATGTACGCATAGCCCTATCCTAATTGTGGGTTAAAAAATCTAACAACTACTGTGACATCTGTCAATTTCAAGAGGTCTTGGCTCCAGTCTGAGCTCAGCCCCGACAAGGTGAAAGATGAAGCCCGCGGAGTTTGTGGATACACCTCTCGAAGGTGTCATACAGAAACAGCTCAGATGAATCGCAGTGCATAGTTAAGGGGGGGGGCGCAAGGAATGTTAAATGGACTGCAAAGAGCATAGGATTGCTCAGGCCATTGAAGCCGAACATTGGCTGCGTGTTTAATTAAGACACAACTCCATTTTCCTATTTTTGTTCTGAACTACAGAAATCATGTATATCCCGACATGCTTTCCAGTTTTCCTTTTCCATCAAAACACGTGTATTTTGGCTAGCCAGCCTTCACTATGAGCCCCTAGTCAGGGGTTCGCCATGCTGAATCTTGGCCGCACCATATTTCTCCAGTCGGATCCCCTGTACAGCAATGTACCCGTTGGCAATTGAAGGATCGCCGAAAGCGTCCAGTGAGTCCATGCTTGATTCATCCTCGCTGTAAAGGTTACTCTCAGGCGCGGATCGAGATAGGACGTGAGCTGCGCCCTTATAGACCATCATGTTCACTGTACCATGAACATGTTTTTGGCTGAAAACGATTGTGTTGTCTTTGGGTCATAGTTAGCTAAAGAGATCAGAAATTTCGAGTGTCAATGGTTTTAGGCTTACCGAGAAGTTCTCGCTCAGGAGAGAAGTATAGGCCTAAATTGTAATTGTAAGCGAATGAGTTGAGTAAGCGAGTTGTGCCACTCGACGGCATATACCCGTTCCAGATCTGTTACAGAAGACAGAAGAAAAACGTAATCAAAATCATACCATTGTAGAGGCACGCAGACCACTGGTTTCCAATATAAGCCATTACTTCCTTTACCTTAGCATCTTGGGTAATTCCCTCAATATCAATGTGTGCAAGTCGAAGGACAGTCATGGCAGGGGAGTCGTAGCAGCCTCTTGACTTCAACCCGTTGCTTCGCGTCTCCACGATGTCGATACGCCCTACGCCATTTTTACCCGCAATTTCATTAAGGGCCTTGAAAATTTGGAGGGAACCAGTAACAGTCTCGCCGCCTTCTACTTCGAGCTTGATAGGGATGCCTGCTCTAAATGTGATGGAGAATTTAGTCGGGACGTCAGGCGCGTCGAGGGGGTCTAGATATCTCATAGATTAGTTGTGATTTTGAGATGACCCCTAACCCGGATTAGTAAAGATCATGAGTGTACGCACCAACAGTTCGAGTCCAGACTTCCTTGGGCGCAGGCATATCTGGCTTCTCAAGAATTCCACTTTCGTAGGATGAGTGTGCCAGATTATCTGTTCAAAGTCAGAAATACAAAAGACAGAGCTTTGTTAGATGTATATATAGCACCGTGACGTACCATCTTGTGACCAAGGCGCTTTCGGCGCTCTCGATGATATTGGGATCCCATTGGCCTCGGCGAATGCCAAAAGGTCCTGTCGGCCTCTATTATCATATCAGAGATTGTCCAAGCAGATTCAGGTAACAAAGCTCACCGGAAGCGGTTGAAAAATTCCGGCATCCTCCAAGGAGCGATAACGGAGAGACTCTAGCAAAGCTTAGTCAGTGCGTTGTTACCGATAGCTCAGCGAGCAGGCTTGACTAACAGGATCACAAGCCTTCCAGGCTAATTCGAACCTGACCTGGCTGCAGTTTGTCAGTCCGTGCCACCGGGTAAGTAGTGTTATTCTGCCAAGACATACTCATTCTATATAATGTTAGCAGTGATTTGGCGGTTGAGGTGGGTGCTGGACTGACTCCCTTGCCTGTGCAACCATGGCTAAGAATCGTGCAGTTGTATTTATGAGCAGTGCGCATCATGGCTGCGCTGATCAAAGGCCTAGCGAGCGAAGTTCCAAGAAGGTCGTTTCGTTATTTTAGTTAAGAGTTGACTAAACGGGCGTAGGGAGACATACAACTAATTGCCATTGAGTGTCAGTTTAGCGTAGCAAAAGGATGAGAAGGCCGGCAGTAAATCGAGGGAAGGGATACAGTAGTAATGCAGAGCTCTTGGATACATAGATGTGGGAAATGTTGGACATGAAGGTCCTATATGGGATAGAACTCACCGGTCCTCATAGATGGCGTTACCTGCTCACTGGCGTCAGTTACCTTCACTCAAAGACCACCCACCATATCATCTGGACATGGGCGGGAAAGAGTACATACATTGAATAGCACGGAATATAAAGTCGTCGACAAATTCCTGCTGCAGGTTGTCTGTATCCGAAGTCAATATGCTACTTGAGGTAAAAGGGAAGGGAAGGGTTTCGGGAGTATTTATGAGCAACAGGAGTAGAAGTTACCCCATTAGACGACGCACTCCTAAAACATAGTAAAAGGGGGGATAAAGGGCTCCGGAAAACTAACCGATGATCATCCGTTCAGCTCCGATAGCCAAGGCCCTTTCTCTGAAGTCAGTCGCCGCCATTGTGAAACTTGACTTCTAAGACTTAAAAACTTCTAGACACTCGTCTCAGGCGCATAACAGTATATGAGCTCGAGAAGCTTCGAAAGGAAAGCGTCCCGGAGAGTTAAGGGTCTATCCTCTCCAATCCGCTACCAAGAAAAGGAATGACAATAAGAATCATAATGCGCACTTCTTCTCTACAGCTTCGAAGTCTTCTGGCTGGCCCACGTCGGCGATGTAGGCCTGGAGATGGTCTGGATCAGCGTGGGGTTCAAGATAATTTGGAAGGACAAGGAACATACGACGACAGTGTAGCCCTATTAAGAGTAGTCATGGTTAGCAAGACAATTGGAATAAGTGCAGGGGGCGAAGATATTATTGATTTACCTCGAGAATAAGCCATTTCAAGATGGTGGAGGTATCAAGGCCTGTCACAGAGCATTGTTAATATCAGAAAAGTGCGTGCCGGGGAGCGAGTATGCAGTCGACGGAAGTCGGCACTGGTGGGGAGAGGATATCTCGCCGCATTCGGGATATGAATCGTTGGATAGTTCCGTACCTCCAGAGTAGGCGCTGCGAGAAGGTCAGTCAGAGCTTGCCTCGTAATTCGGCGCGTGGAGGGTATTTATTAGTGTAGTGAGTGTGGGCAGCAGCAGCGGCATGGAGAGCACGAAAACGGCTGGCCGAGTCAACTTACAGACAGACGCGACCTTTGGACATTGTCACTCGATGATGGAAAGTGTTGCTGTTGCTGAAAAGAGTTGATGGAGAGAAGTGAGCAGTGGGGAAGAATTGGAAGCAGTAGGTATTGTTGGTATTGTTATGGCTGCGACGATAGAAGGTTTGAGTCACACTAAATTTCTGCTCTGATGCAAGCTCCAAGTTTGCTTCTGTCTCGTGCCCCCCGATATCGCAACAAGTCCCGAGATAGTGGGAGAGCGCCAATGGAGTGCTTGAGATAGCGCCAGATAGCGAGCCCCGAGCAACAAGTGCCCCCGGGTGGAGCTTGAAGAGGCACCTACGCTACCTACTGCAGGTGCAATATACAGTGTGCTGCACTGTACTTCCTACAGTACCAATAATTGATGATCTATTATTATAAAAGTTGAATGATATGAGTAGCTCTAGAATTGCATTGTGCTATATAACAAAACTGTTCAATCAATATAACATAGTTCAAGTTGACAGCTGTGTGCGCGGCGAAATTCGACAACTCATTTCTACTTCTCCAGAACGAAGGTCACGTGAACGGTGAGAATCTTCTTCATATGAGGCGCAACCGGGATAGACAAGAGGCTTCCATTTGCCAATCCCAACACCTCCAGTCTTGGAGCCTTCTATACCAACACGGCAACATTTGTTCGTAAAACCAAGTATAGCCTGTAAGATAATTACGAAATTTTTCTTCTACCGCCTGACTTTTCACCGCGTTGATGGAATTTATGAGATACTGAGACACACTCTACGAGGAATTAGCCAGTAAATAATATTTCCAGAATCCATCTTCAGCTACTCCCCCCCGGGGGCCCATCCCCGCTGAGTTGCACTGCTATATCAACGAGGCACATTAGGTGGATATTCTGAGGGGTCTTGATTATTATAGGGGTAAACATTCTGATGGCATGCTATAGTGTGTAACTGAACATTCTGAGGGATTGTTGCTTATCTCTTGTTAGATACGATTTAAATAACTAGACGCATGAGTTGGGGGGGAGGGTGTTAAGATTACCGCTATTTATGACTCCGACAAGCAGCTCTCCAAGCATATAAGCTGTAAGATTTTCCTCTGTTCTCATTCGTCGCAAAAGCTGTATGGCCACAGCAAGTGTTGTAATTGCTGCACGCTTTTGACCAAGTTAAAATGCTAGTGCGAAGTTATGAATATTTGTAGCATCATAAAGATTACTGTTTCGAACCAAAAAGACAACTTTACCAGTACCAAGGCCTTAACACCGAACCAATGCTCTCCCTCTCTAAGAGCTGCAACCCGACCCCGTAAAGGTTTACTATATCCTAGAGTTATCATGTTCGTGGATATACATATCTCAATATAGCCTCATACGACTCAACTCGACCAATGCCTTAGTCAGGGTAATCCAATGAGAGTCTCGGAGTCCAACAGATGCACAAGGTCATTCAAATGATGACTAGTGATAAGATGCTTTTTCACGGCCCCCAGGGGTGAATAAACTCAGGCTGCGACGTACTTAAACGCCGTGTAGGTACACCTAGACAAAATCATATTATCGTATGTGGCAGTGAAACTATAGTATGGCGGTGCTCAATAGCCCCTCACCTGGTTAATGCTATGCCCGATTAGTTCTATAGTGCTACAGTGGTAATATTACCGGGCAAAATACCGGGCAAATAAGACCAGTTACTGCTCAGGTCTACGCATACTGACATATGATATCTTTACGTGAATTAGAGAGCTCGCAGAGTGAGAATTTCGCAAAAGGGAGGTGATTTTTTTTTTTTTTTTTTTTTTTTTTTAATTCAAGCCCTTTTATCTGCTTTGCGTGTTTTTTCGTCCATGTAATCAAATACAAAACTCAGAACCATGTCCATTACTTGACACCCCTTGCCTGAGACCATCACGGGAGACCAAATAACTCAGCTACGACGCCGGAGTGGCAACCCTACGAATAGCAGCAACGAAGAGAAATGGAAATCCTTGTATAGAATCTTGTTTCCGAGTGATAGCTTCATTCTAAGCCCTTGTGTGTAATCCTTCCTTGCTGGGTCTGAACTCACCTGCTACTCCTCAATGGTTACGGTATTAAGTAATTATTTGGCTTGCTCTAGATTACGACGAACCCTGCGGCAATTGTACTTCTAAGGCTAATACTCGTATCTTTAACGACTATCGCCAGTATCAACTACGAGAATTTAAACCACTGGTTGAACAGGAGTTAGCTACCATGAGTCATAGCAACAACATGAGCAGTTGGAATATGAGGTTGATGTGCAGTATCTCTTATTGCATTAAGGAACTAAGTCTAGGTATAGTGTGGTAAGATGGTACCTCTATATATATAGTAGATGTGTGTGGGTCGGATGTACCAACCACCGTAGTCTACCAGCCTCCCGATTTCTATATGAGCGACGCTCTTCGCGCTCACATCGCCGACCTGCTCTCTCGATTAAGTGTTAAGGTCCTCGATGACTTCCAAGAGAGGTTTATAGAGGATTTTAGAGAAAAAAAGTCGCTCTTATGTCCCAGTCGGCAGGAAAACGGATGTGAGAATATCGATCCATCGTCAAGTCAGGCTGCGCCCGCGTTCAACCCTTTACAACAACTGTTGAACCATGACTCCATGCTTGATATGACCGAAGACTCATTGAGCGAATTTGATTTTACGGTATGAAAAGGGGAGTAGTGTTGAAACACTTTCGGGGTGATAGATTGGGATAGAGTATGGCACAACCAACTATAACACTGATTTTCTTGGAGGTTTATATGTCTAGTCCTCTTCTTGGGAGCATTTACTAGACTAGGTACTTACTTAAAGCAGCCAGTTAGCGGGGTAGTTTACCCCGCAATTACCCCAGGTTTCGTTAATATGGTGTTTCAGTTAGCATGGCCAATTATTTTACGATAGTCAAACGCTTTATTGATTTAACTTTTTTCATATACATTATATCGTAGTATAGAGACCCAGCAATTGAGTGGACCTCTTCAAGCACAAGAAAAGTCCTCTTTTGCAATAATCTTCAATTGATCAAAATGGATATTAACCCATCGCTTAGAAACGGTTACGTTCATAGAGTGATATACAACTTCTAGCCTCTTTTGAGCCTAGCGCGGATACCGAAGACACTAGTCGTTCAAATGATAAGCGATGATTTCTATCAGACAATAGCGAGTTAAAACTCACGAAGAGAGAATCAGTTTCTTCAATACATGGCATTGGAGCTGAATTTATTCAAAAATGGGGCCTCTACCTGCCGTTAAGCAACGTGATTGTTCTGCGATAAGCCCTATTTTTGAGTATGAAAACTTATCAACACTAACCAAAAGAATAATCATCGAAGGTTTGCGCTTTTGCGGTGTTAGCGTTACTTATTACCTACTTGAAAGTTTAGGAGCATCCTATTGGCTAGAGGCAAGCCATTCAACCCAATCAGGTGCTGAAGACTACACTATGCATATTTACCTGCAACTTTGGCATCTACAGAAATTTTGGCATGATTTTAAGCATGGAAAAGGGGTCTGAATGGTTATATTTCTCATGAACATTGACGGCTTTGGTATATAGGGACTTGATGGGATCTATCATACAGCCTGTGGCAGTGCATTGTGGCGTAATCGTGGCTTCTTAAGAAAACCTGGCGCCCGGAATCCCCGGACTTTGGAGACCATCGAAAGCCATTATCTATTCATATTATTTCCTTCAATTTCGCTCAATCATTGGCTAACCCAAGCCACTTATAGCATTATCAAAGACGATGGTGTCGTCTTATTTAGTTTAATTTTCAATGTCTCTCTTTTTTCAAGTTCTAATCCTTCGTTTCACTCCTTTCTTCCATGTTCTATTAGGACTTAGTTGTCCATACGACGAGCGTACAGCTCGGGGAGCCTAAAGGATGGCCTCACACTTCTCGGCTGGGGCCGTAGGCGGACATGCTCTCTATACGCCTCACATCCATGACCTTGGGCTTCTCAAAGACGCTTTAGAACGATGGGCATCCGGACTAGACATAACGCGCCTGGGTTCTCTAGCCGCATGCGTCAGCGTAGCTCCCGTCGCCTGGCGCTTCCTCAAGGCGGCTTGGGTCGAATCATACAGCTGGATTCGGCAATTCTTTGTTTCTTCAGTCACAATACCCGGGAGAGATCCTCTGAATAGGAGTGTCATGAGCTGGGTCATGGCTAATGTCGTACAAACCCGCGGGATTCGATCTTATACGGCGAGAACTCAAGTCCACGCGGGGGATATCGCAGATAGGGCTGCGCTTTTGAAAAAGAAGCGGAGGGAAGTTCAGTACCTCCCACATTTCGAGACGACCTTATTCTGGCATGGGTCTTGCTTATATTTTGTTTCGCGATCGCTGAATAGCTTCCATGCGTCGATGAACGACCCCTCGTACGACGGAATTGGCGGCGAGGAGCTCACTCTAGGCTGTTTGGGATGGTCCACTGAGCCTATCAAGAAGCTCATTCAAAATTGCCAGGAATATGCCGACAGGCAAACAGAGTTTTTTGTGATAATCTACGCCCGCGATCGGTATGGAATGTCATGGCAACCCAAAGCCCGAAAGCCAATCCGGCGAGTTGACACAGTCCACTTTGACGACAAAGTGAAGCAAGCGTTGCTCTCCGACATACGGAAATACCTGGACCCTAGCACCAAGAGACTTTACCAGAGTCGCAGCATGCCTTATCGGAGAGGGTATCTATTTTTTGGCCCGCCTGGAACGGGGAAGTCCTCACTGTCCACGGCTCTAGCCGGAGAGTTTGGCCTTGATCTTTACGAGGTGAAGATCCCATGCGTTGCAAGCGACCAGGACCTCGAGCAGATGTTCCTGGAGATTCCTCCTCAGTGCATTGTGCTCCTCGAAGATGTTGACGCGATATGGACGGACCGTGACTCCGAAAAAGACGATAGCGGAGCTGCTCCTCGATCAAGCTGCACACTTTCCGGCTTGTTAAATGTTCTAGACGGCGTCGGGTCAGCGGAAGGCCGCATTGTCATCATGACGACGAATAAACCAGATCGTCTTGACAGCGCATTAGTGCGCCCCGGGCGGGTTGACATGAAGGTGATGCTCGGGAATATCAGCAGAAAGTCTGCGGAACAGATGTTCATGCGCATGTTCACTCCCGATATCGCGAATTCTCCTTCCATAACCAAATACGAGCATGACGTGATAGATTCCAGCGGGCAATCCTCGTTACTCAAACCTAAGACACTGCGAGAATTTGCTCTAGAATTCGCATCCCAAATTCCCGAATATACATTTACTCCCTCTCAGCTGCAGGGGTTTTTTCAGTTGCATCTCAACAGCGCGACTGAAGCAGTCGCTCATATCTCAAATTGGGTAGAAAAGGAACTATCTAGATCGTTCATAGATGACGATATTTCGGTCGTAAGCGAAGAGAAGACATCGTGATTCGGTCGCTGTGTATTGTATAGAGTTCAGTTTTCCTGTATTATATTCTTGTACATCACGCTTGTCGTATTTATAGAAGAGGTCCATGTGCATCTCCCTGGATAGGCTCAGGGTATACGGCAGGTTTCTAAGACTGGGGAGGGATCTTAGACCGGCTTGACACGATTGGCAGATCGTATAGAGGGTGGCATCAATGCGCCATGGATCTTTATTGCTCATCTGCATGCAAGTATATATAGACTATCACGATTCCTCCCTCGAGAGAAAGGACATAGGTTATGATACGTTAATGCGCTTAATATTATAGGACATGTTGTCATTCAGGCTGTCTTGAGCACAGGACGAAGATAGACATTTCCTAGTTAGCTCTATAACGAGCATTTACGAAGCCTAATGAAATAGTTTAGTTTTAAGCAGCTCAGGGGCTGAAGAAACTTTGATGCCCGAAATTCACTGCGATGCGGTTCATACAGCTTTATTCTCAGACTGAAGCTTCTGCTAATAGTCAAGGTATTGACGCAAGAGGCTCCTAGGAGGTCAGTCGAGGGGTGATGATTTTGCATTATATACTTCTCAGCGATTGCTGTTCTCTACGGTGTTTATACGGCGTCTATACTATTTACCGAACCAATGCTCCCATAATATTTGTATGCTATGCTTTAGTTGTTTTGGTTCGAGCGCGCAGGTACTCATCCACGAACCCGTTGAAATCCTGGGGCTCATAAGGGCTGAAGAGCTCCGACAAGAAGTTCGACTTGCGATGACTGTCCAATTTCAAGTCTTCGAAGACGCTATCAATATACTAGATCACGATAAGTTGTCAGCTCACGAATCAGTGTGTGTAGCATTTAGAGGTCTTACCGGGATGAAATCGTAAAGTGAATAGGTGTGCTTTTGTCCCTGGCCCAGATACCTCTTGCGAGTCCAGGTGTTCCAGAGCGATACTTCCTTTGCCATTGTGTCGACGCCTGGCAACTCGATTTCTCCAAGAAGATACAGAATAGCCCATAACGACTGGACTTCCGAGACAAGAGGCGTTTGGATCGTATGGATCTGTCCGAGTATGGCGAGAGACCTGTCACCTTTAGCAGCCATAGACACCGGAACAACACGCCGGTATAGATTCCATCTCTTCTGAAGAGCTGGGTCAAACCCCTTAGTATACTTAATCTTCGGGGGGTTGGCGAGAAAGGGGAGTTTCTCGTCTACAGTCTTGTCAGCTGTCTCGTAGTAGGTTTTCCAGTCGACGTCTTGGCTTTCTGGAGAGGCTTCAACATGCTCGCCGTAAGCTGGGAGACCAATCATAGCTTTATGCTTCGAGTCAAACATCCCGAAATGGTCGCCCCAGCCAGTACACATGATTAGGTAATCGGTATCAATCTGCTCCGCTGATTTAAACTTGATCGTGTTGCCTTTGATCTTCTCAATTTCATCCCGACGGATGGTGAGGTTTGGATTATGTAACGTCGGCCAAAAGTCCGTAAGCGTAACAAGTCCTAGTCCAGAATGTGACCAGAAAACACTGATGGGCTTAGCCATTGTCTATATTACGTACGGGTTGCACTCATGGGAAATTACCTTTGACGTTCAATCTCGGGCTTGAGCTGGGCTACGTGGTCTCCCTTGCCGTAACCGGCGTGGATTGAGCTGTTAAGATCGAGAAAATCCCAGAACCGACCGACACACCATCTGCCGGGACGAGTTTTATGAAACATCTTGTAGAGCGAGCCCTTAGTATTCAGGATAGAGGGACTCAGGTGTGACATGAGTCGAGTCGAGGCAAAGGCGATCGCATTAATAAAATTGAGCACCTTATAAGGCAAAATAGCAAGCGGTCCGCCGCCTTCACGACGAATCGCCCAGGTGACTTTTTTACCCATCTTTAGGAGCAAGTACACAGCGTCGTATGCTGACTTAGCAGCTCCAACGACAACCACTTCCTTGATCGACTCATCCCCAATTTCCTGGTAATGTGTACCAAGGTCACGAGAGTGTATTATGGGCAGTGTACCTGCCGAGAAGTCTAGGTTTGGCAGATTAGGAATGGATGTGACTCCTGTTGCTACCAAGAGCTTCTCCGTCTCGATGATCTCATCAGTTCCTTTGAGAGATAATCGCCACCCCCCTTGGAATTTCTTGGCATCTGTGACAAAAGTGTTGAACCGTATGTGGCTTAAGAGGTCATGATCTTCCGCATATTTCTGCAAATAATCATGTATCATATCTCCTGTCACCTTGGGATCTTTAGGGTTGCCGCCATTCCGCGGCATGGGGGTATCCGAGTAGTTGAATAGCTTTTAGTTATGTTAATAGACATTACTAACATGATTCCTCGTAGCATTGAGATAAAACCTACGCCATGTCGGACCTGTGCCACCAGATTAGGATATAGCCGGTCTTTGCTCCATACTCCCCCAACGGTGCTATCAGAGTCGATAATAATCAACCTCGTTGATGGCCGTAGCCGGAGATATGTTCTAGCTGCAACAAGTCCATACCACCCTTCACCAAGCGTCAGTAAGGTATACTCGTTATCATGAATAAGTGAATTGTATTGATTTACCTGCGCCAATAATGGCTACTTCCACTTGCGACATGCTGCTGGCTTCCATGTGTCCAATTGTGATTTTGAGTTTCAAGCTGAAAAGGTAATTCTCGTAGCATTATTGGTCGGGAGTCAGACCCGAAACGCTGGTTCGTGATGTGTTGCTGATTACAGTAGAATCCCGGGACTATGGTTTGACAGACCCGAGGTGTTGGGTTTTGACCTGTCAGTTACGGGCAAACCCGAAGTCTTGGTTCATCAAACAAATCATACGACTATGACCCGATACTGTGGTCCTTGCGATGCCTAAGAATAAGTGTAAGACTGGAGTACTTACACAGCCTAACCTCACCTGGTTCGACATCGTGACGCTTGGGAAGCTGGCATGAAAATCCACACGGTCCCAACGTGTCGGAACCTGACAGGTCACTGTGTTGTTGAATTATTCTACGGTGAGCCCATATTCTCGATGCACTGGGTAGCATTTGAGGTCGATCAAAAACCCCATCACTGAATTCGTTCGATTATCGCAGTTACGTGGACAAGAAAACCCCCAACACCTTCCTATCACAGTGCATTGCAGAAATTGACCGATCGATTGAGGAGTTCGACACCTCGGTGGAGAGTCGCGGAGGGGGCTGTACCGGTAATGGGCCCGCCAGAAACCCATGCAGAACCCATGCCGGACGTCTCGTAGGCGTCTCGCAAGCCTCGAAATAGGGTGATTTCATCAAGAATATACCCAGCCTATATCTGCCGCATTAACAGCATTTTCCTGTATGCTAGGTATATCCCGGAAGTAGGCCCGCGATGCACGGGATTAGGCTCCCAATAGGAATGAATGTTGGCTAGAAAATGCCGAGATCCAGTGCAATCCTTACTCTACACGTAAGATGGTTTCCGGCGGTGAGAGAAGCATGACAAGGACTGAATCCAAATGAGCCGTCACGCATACCAGGGTCATGACTTTTTTTTCCCCCTCGAATTCATTTTTTTCCCCCGTACTACGTAGAATGACCCAACCTAACAAGGGCCATCCATAGGTCGTATTTCACGAGCATCGTACTGTACACTATATTACTAAGTAGGTACATCCGGACAACGCGTAATTATACCCAGCATGTAGTGTAATCTCGGTACCTGTCAGCCACCCGTTCTCTCGCGGGTAACGTGCCATACGCTGCCAGCAGCTTGGGCACATGATGTCAGGCACCCCGTCTCAGACCCCGATAGAGACTCGCTTAATGGGCTTTGCAGGCAGGTCCTCTTCCGTGCAGGCCTACCCCTGCAGTGCCTCAGTGGGGTTGGATTATAATGGTGAAAAAAAAAAAACGGTCGGATGCAGAAGAGGTGCATTCAAAGGATTCCTATACGTAGTACATGCGCGGGGAGCGGAGTAGGGTCGTAGTAAGTAGGTGATATGTTGATTGATGAACCTTCATCCACTCCATCGCATCAGGTACCTACTTACTCACACGTGTACTCCGTACTTATCAACAGCTTAAGCCGAAACCGAAATCAGATCTCTGGATTCAACAGCACCGGCCGCAGTAATGGTGGGTTTTTGGCCCCATCTGGACGTACGACGTGCAGGGTTCACGCATACAAGCTAGTCGAAAATTGGAAAAAATTGGATGATTCTGCTGATTGCCTAGACTATACACGGTAGTACTCCCAACGTGGTGGAGAGATTCTCCTAATCCCTGTCCTTGCATATCAAGTATAAGTACAACATCCATAAGCTAATGCATCATGTCGAAACTTCACCGCATAAGATGGCGTTCGCTCTGTAGCATACTGCGCAGTACATACCAGGTAAACCAGAACAACTAATGATTGTCATTGACGGTTTGACTATCTAGCGTCACATCTAGAACTGTGACTAAACGCTCATGCGCTAGACTAGAGTATGAAGATCCCGTGATGCCCAGACCATCTCTTAGTTTGTGCCCTTCGCCTTCTCTTGCAAGAGACCTTCTCGGACGTACAGAGCCAAGGACACGGTGGCTCCGGCCCCGATTGTGAGATATCCAATCAACATCATGACTGCTAACGTAAGATTCGATGCCTGGGGCCGATTGGGCATTCTCGAGAGTAGCAGGAATGCCCAGGTCATGCTAGCCAGCTCAAAAATCGGAATGTCAAACTGTAGATACAGGAATGTGCCTCGGGCTAGGGTATCAGGCAGTCCGCCAGAGGGTCCTGCTGGCGGATGGGGGACTCGCATCCGCACCAAGTTAGTCCCCTCCTCAGTGCTAGTGTAGATTCTTGCAGCAGTGTATACGCGGCCTATGGCTGAAGAAGCAGCTGCTAAGAGATACGATGTCCGAATCCACCTATGTGCTGTTTTAGGGGTTCGGATAAGATCGCCACTTTCGGTGGAAAGAAGCCGATGGAATAGTTTTGACAGTAGAGTCTGAACCAATGTAACCCAGAGGGGGTCTACCTGAAAGAAGGCTAGGTATTTCTGATGGACTTCAGGTGATCGTGATTCTGGGCCGTTCCAGGTTGGCGCCTCGCCTAAGACGGCGGGGAGAACTGCACCGAGCAGAAAACTGAATGGGAGCGCGATGGCTGCATCCCGATCTCTAACCCGCAGGATTTCCGCACCGTCGATCCATAAGATGTGATAGGCGTAGTAGAGGGGTAATGATATTGCACCACCCAGAATCTGCGAGAGTATCACAAAGACAAGCGGTCTAGTAAGTCAGGCATTAGCATATTTCTCGGTACGAGGGGTAAAGATAGGGAATCCAACGTTGCTACTGCCCAAGGCTTGCTCCCTGGCCTCATCATCTCTGCATACACCCATACGAACGACGACTGCAAGGTAGAATACCCCTCGAATACCAATAGTTGGAATCCTTCGTCTGATCCATTGGTAGCGAAGTAAAAGAAAGTAACGAGGAGGGAAATCGGGTAGTCAAGGATGAAAATCCCGGTGTAATCATTCTTAAGTGGGATATCTTCGTTCAACGTTCCGTTCAGCGGTGCCAGGAGATTCGCTTTGATAGAACCATTGAGTGCGTACAGTCCCCAGAGGAGGAAGACTGCGAGGGCCGCGAGGGCGCGGAAGCCTGATGCAAGTGAGGCTGCCTTCATCTTCGATAGGAAGTTGTTGAATGAACTTTGCTCAGCTAAAGCAATGTCATCCTGTGCTCGCGGTCTGATATAGACGCCAGCGCTCCACTGCAACAGTTCTGACAGCCAACACCCTGCACTAAAGAGGAAGATGCCGGCAGTGTGTCTCTCCCCTGTACGTGGCCCCGTCAGTGTATGAAGTGATGACCGAACTCGGCAACCGTTCTCGAGCTGCATATATAGCGTATAAAATGGGTGTGTTGTCAAAGTGCATGCACAGTACTTGTGCAGATCATTGAACCTATCCCCATCGAGCTAGGGTCTGACCAGGGTACATGGAATATTCCATTGAGGGTGGTAAGTTAGCAGAGCGGACCACAGTCATGCCATCAGTCTACAGGCTCCCGCGAGAGCCGTCAACGGTCCAAATACTCCTTAGCGAAGCGACGTCAAAGGTAGTAATGTAATAGTTTAAGCGCTTAGACGAACTAGTAGATAGAGATACAGTAGGCACTCTTCCGTGCTTACTAGGTCGGCGTTTAGTACACCAGCGACCCTCCGCGAACCAACTTCTATAGGAATCCCATAGATGCAAGTGCCGATAATAGTAGCGGAAGCTCATATTCGATGAATTCATCTAGACCTGCAAGAAGGGTGATCTGCAGTCGTAGGGTGGCAGTACACTATTTATTCAAACTATTGAGTAGTAGAATATGAAAAGCTATAAAGCACTGAGACACCTCATTCGGGCTATCTAGTGACTGAAATTCCTAGACATAAATCGACTTTATGTGCATACTATTATCATAATGTCTCCAAATGCAATAGAGGACGGGATGGTTGAGAACCCATCTCTTGAGCCAATCGCAATATGTGGCATGTGTAAGTGCCGTCATATGCCTTAGCTGCTCAAATATATGCTAACATGTACTTTGCGAACTTATAGCATGCCGGTTGCCAGGAGGTGTCGATTCGCCTTCCTCATTCTGGGATATGCTAGTTGACAAAAGGACTGGACAGACACCTAAAGTCCCAGCATCGCGGTTTAATATTGATGCTCATTATCACCAAGACCGAGAGCGACCTGGCTCGTTAAATGTTCTCGGAGGGTATTTCCTTGATGGGAGCCCACACGACTTCGACGCTAGCTTTTTCAATGTAACCCCTATAGAGGCTCAATGGCTGGATCCTCAGCAGAGGCGGATGCTCGAGGTCTCTTATGAATGTCTAGAGTCAGCAGGCTTGACTTTAGATCAAGTGGCTGGCTCAAATACAGCTGTCTTCGTTGGCTCCTTTACATCAGACTACCGTAAGGCTTTGCCAAATGGTTGATAGCTAAAGCTAATAGGCCACAGAACAAATGTCGATTCTAGAGCCGGACTTCAGACACAGCTACGCGGCTACTGGAGTTGACACAGGAATAATAAGTAACAGAATTGGAAATTTATTGAACCTCAACGGGCCTAGGTGAGCAAGCCAAATAGCTGTTCATTGGAGTGGCTAACACTTTGTTCTAGTTTTACTATTAATACTGCTTGTTCTTCTTCGATATACGCATTACATAATGCATGTAATGCACTTCGAGCAAGAGATTGTGAAGCAGCCATCGTTGGCGGTGTTAATCTTATTCTTACTATTGACCAGCATATAAATACGGCAAAGTTAGGGGTGTTGTCACCAACCTCGACATGTCATACATTCGATGCCAGTGCCGACGGCTATGGGCGAGCTGAAGGAGCTGGTGCTCTATACGTAAAACGCCTCTCTGATGCCATTAAAGATGGGAATCCGATCAGAGCTGTTATCCGCGCTACAGCGGTAAATACGTACGTTTTCAACGGGGTTCAGCTAAATTCTAGGACGCTACTAACGTATCTTCTCGGGTAGAAACGGAAAGGTAGACGGGATGGGCATAACATACCCAAGTGGAAAGGGCCAAGAGCGTGTTGTACGGATGGCATATGAGAAGGCAGGGCTTGATCCTCGTCTCACACCATACGCTGAATTGCACGGAACCGGAACTCCAGTCGGGGATCCAATTGAAGTGAGAGCTATATCACAGGCCCTAAACGACACTCGGCCGGAAAATGAACCACTTTTTATGGGTGCGGTAAGTGTTTTCTTTAAATGAAGATATAGAGGTTGAGTCTGATCGGATACTTTCATAGGTTAAACCTAATATTGGCCATAGCGAAGCTGCGAGTGGCATATTTGCAGTTATGAAAGCAGCTTTAATGACAGAGGCAGCCGTCATCCCTGGCGTTGCCTTATTTAACAGTTTAAACCCTGAAAGTAAGTACCTTGAATCTCGTAGTAGATGCTTTTAGCTAATACTCCGTCAAGTTCTCGAAAAAGAATGGAACGTCCAAGTCCACGCAAACACAGCCCCTTGGCCTGCGAATTCACCACTTCGACGAGCAAGTGTCTCTTCGTTTGGTTATGGTGGGACGAATGGTCACGTTATCGTTGAGTCTGTCGACAATCTTTTACCTTTTTATAAGCATGGAGCACGCAAAGCGGATGCAAAGTATAACAACTCGACGAGTAGGCCATTGCTACTCTGCTTTTCCGCACATGACAAGCCAACATTGTCTAGAAATATCGCAGCTATTGGGGCGGTTGCTCCTCAGTACTATCCAGCTGATCTAGCACATACCTTAAATCTTCATCGTACAAAATTCTCACACAGGGGATTCACGATCATACGCGAAGGAGACGAAGAAGCCGCTTTCAAAAAAGAAGAACTTCGAATGGGCGTTACTCCCAAAACAGAAGGGCGCGTTGGTTTTATCTTCACCGGCCAAGGAGTACGTATTTCTCGTCTATTTCTCTTGGTATTGCTATATGATGACTGACTACTGGGAATAGGCGCAATGGGCCGGCATGGGGAAAGTCGCCATTTCAGAGTTCCCACTATTCCGGGAGACGATTGAGAAGCTTGATCGTGTATTAAGTAGACTAGATCCAAAACCAACATTCTCCTTGAGCGCCATGCTCTCAGCCAGCGGGGAAGCCAGCGATGGAAGGATCAACGAAGCCGATGTCTCCCAGCCGTTGTGTACCGCGATACAGATAGCCCTCGTTGATATATTCAACGACTGGAACATTACACCGTCTGTCAGCATTGGCCACTCTTCGGGCGAGATTGCAGCTGCGTATGCATCAGGACTCATTAGTGCCCCAGAAGCAATAATAGCAGCATTCGCTCGCGGCAGGGCGGTGCGTGAGACGGCTAGCGCTGGGTCAATGTTGGCAGTTGGACTCGGTGCCAACGACGTCGCGAAATGGCTTCCTTCTGACCCTCAGAAGGTTTGCATAGCTTGCGAAAACTCCCCTGGCAGCGTGACTCTGAGCGGTGATGCGACAGCTATATCTGAACTCGCTCGCGCCATGAAGGAAGAGGGAGTTTTCGCACAAGAGCTTAGGACAGGCTGTGCCTATCATTCATCACACATGGCCGTAGTTGGAGATTTATACGATATTATGCTCCCACAACAACTTGCTGGTCTCACCGAGGAAGATCTGAGGTGGAGGCAAGCCCGCTCGCCGATGATCTCGTCGGTCACAGGAGAGCCAATTATTGGTGACACTGTTTCTCCTACATACTGGAGCAAAAATCTGCGCGAAAGAGTGCTTTTTGACACTGCCGTTCGTAGAATAGGGTCGGATGTAGAATTTGACAATGTGACTTCTTTCATCGAAGTTGGTTGCCATTCCGCTCTAGCTCGGGCATTCAAGCAGATCAACTTGAAAAACAGAACATATATGCCCTCTCTGCAGCGAGATAGAAATGACGCGGATCAGCTACTGGCTGTCGCAGGCTCGCTTTTCCTCGTCAACTATCCCATAGACCTAGAAGGGGTTAACCTCGATTTGAGAGAATTCTCAAGTAGTATACGCAAGCCTACTACCCAAAGCTTGCTGGTCGATCTACCAACGTACCAGTGGAACTACGAAAAGAACTACTGGGCTGAGCCCCGGGCGAGTGCAGAGGCGCGAAGCCGCACGCATATGCGCCATGACTTGCTGGGAACACGTGTACCCGGACTTTCGAATACCTGCAGAGTCTGGAGAAATGTACTCCGACATCGCGATGTGCCCTGGCTAAAAGAACACAACGTAAGTATTCCTCTAGGCTCGAGATTTGGTATTTCAAACTAACGGGTCGCAGCTCGGAGGCGAGGCAGTTTTTCCGGCCGCAGGCTACTTATCTGTAGCGATTGAAGCGTTGCAGCAGGTTCATGAAAATGATGGCCTCTCTTTCGAAGGAGTGACGATAAGAGATATCGATATAAATACTGCGCTAGTAGTTCCCGAAGGTGACGGTATTGAGATTGTGACCTGTCTGCATACTACGGACGACCAGAATTACACTTTTACACTTGAGTCCGTAACATCTGAACAATGGACATTGCATTGCCAAGGCAAAATCTCTGCAACTCCCAAGACTATTGCTCACCGGGACCACCCCGTCGAGGAGGCAGCCCTTACGCAACGCGTAACTGGGAAGAGATGGTATGAGGTTTTCCACCGGGTGGGCTTCAACTACACCAATACGTTCCAGCGACTGCTCGATGTTCGAACGGATAAATCTCTACGACAAGCAACAGGCAACCTTGTAGTGTCGCAAAGTTCAGGCATAATGGGAGACGAGTCCCGTCACATGCTGCATCCGACGTCAATAGATGCCTGCTTACAGTTAATTATCGTCTCTGTCAACGCCGGAAAACATAAAGAGATGCAATGGGGTGTTGTTCCAACACATATAGGAAGAATTTCCTTGACCTTCCCAGATGGCGAAGCTGAGTCTACGGGACACGCTGTAGCTTGGACTGAGAAGATTGAGGGCAGACACTATCACACTCATGCCTGCCTAGCGGACTCGAAAGGTAACTTAGTCATGGATATTGATGGCCTGACATGCATAGCCTATGAGGCAGCTTTACCACCTCAGTTGCTGGTCCCCAGCCAGCCAGAGCCCTTCTCTACAGTGACGTGGAAACCCGACGTCGGGACACTCTCACCTAAAGCGGCACTCGAACTCAATTCTTTTACAGACTTCGTCGAACTCGTCTGCCATAAACAAGCCGTCAACTCTGCCTTGATTTGTGGAAGTCCTGCGCTGAGCGTAGTGGAATCGGTATTAAATATCCTACCGAAGAGCTGCTCTATCACAATCGGCCTTGATGGAGAGCAGCAGATCCCTCATTTTGACCAACACATCACTACCAAGGCCTCGCCGGATGAGTGGTTATCAGGCGCCGAGGGCCCTCAATTCGATATTCTCATTGTCGACTATTCTGGACTTGAGAAATCAGGCGTAACTGCTGAACTAGACAGTCTCACTCCTTTAATAGGAAATGGAGGGTGGCTTATTGGTGCCAGCCGTTACTTCTCCTCATTACCACATACCAGTATTGTATCCAGTCAGCATTTTGCGTACGAAAAGGCTCAACCGACACAAGGCAATAACACTGATAACACTATTTGCGAAATCTCACTACTTTCACTTGGGCCTTCAACTCCTGACACTACGAGCTTAGCAAGTGCTTTGACCGAATGCGGAAAGACCGCATTTGAAAAGCAATCCACCAACTTTACTCCCAATGAGCAACAGTGTATCGTTATTGATGATAGAAAGGGCACGACGCTATTATCGCCTACCGAGACTGACTTTTCTATCCTTAAGGCTATCATTGCATCAGGCTCTCCTCTCCTCTGGTTGACCCAGGGTGTACAAGAGGGTCATTCTGCCGAGGGAGGCCTAGCAGAAGGCTTTCTCCGTGCGATTCGTTCCGAGCAAGCCTCGGCGAGGGTGATTCTGCTTGACGTCGATCACGCCGAGCCCATCAATAATGTAGCACATGCTATCATCGGTAGGGTTGATGCTATAAGTATCTTAAACTCGAGTAGTGATACAGAGTTCTGGCTACATGAGGGCGTTCTAAGAATTTCCCGCTTGTATCCATATGCCACCCCTTATCTAGCGGAGATAGTCCAAGATGAACAGGGTATTATTGAGCAGGCTGCCAAGCAAATTGATGCTCAAGGTGATGCGGTAACAACAAGATGGCTTCCCTTACTTGGCTCAGATATAGTCGGCTATAGTAACGAGGCACAAGAGACTCAAGCGCCTTCATTAGAGGAGTCTCCGTCTCCAGAGCCACGATCACCTAGAAGTATCACATCGGCTTCAGAAAGCATATGGAGTACTAATACAGATGCAACATCCGAAGCAGCGGAATCCACGCTCTCTGGTGAGGGAACCTATGTCCTAGTCGGCTGCCTGGGCGGGTTGGGTCGAAGCTTGACAAAATGGATGATGGAACGTGGGGCACGACACTTCGCTTTCATCTCACGATCAGGGGCAAGCAAGCCGGAAGCAGCCCGGGTTATAGCGAATATTCAGAAATGTCCCGGGACCTCAACAAGGGTATACCATGCTGACGCCTCCGATGAACTTGCCATGCAATGCATAATCTACTCCCTGCAAGCAGAGCGACCAATCCGCGGTGTTGTGCACGCAGCTATGGTTCTTAAGGTATGTACTGTAAATCAATGCCCCCCAGCTCCGCAGCTTGTTACTGACATCACACTACTAGGATGGCATGTTCGAACAAATGAAGTATGCGTCCTACATGGCTGCAATTACCCCAAAGGTTCGCGGTGCCCTGAGCCTGCACAAGGCACTTGGCAATGCCCAGCTTGACTTCTTTGTAATGACAAGTTCCGTCTCAGCGGTCCTCGGAAACATGGGCCAGAGTAACTATAGTGCGGCGAATAGCTTTCTAGATGCCTTAGCACGACATCGTACATCTGCCGGCTTGGCGGCTACGTCGCTAGCTTTACCAATGGTCCTTGACGTCGGCGTCGTGGCCGAAGACGACGCAATAGAGACGTCCCTCATGCGTAAGGGGCTCTATGGTATTAGCGAAGAGGAAATGTTGCGTGGCATTGAGCAAGCCATGACAACAAAATCCCAGCCGCTATCGTCCTCACACTTAGCGATACCCATGCATTCTCACCTTGTTATGGGCATGGAAGCCCGTGAAATTGGGGGTGCCATCGCATCCATCAAGGCTGAAAACGCGGATCTCTTCTGGCTCAACAATGCACGTTTCTGCCACCTGCGGGCTGCAGTTGAGGCGGATGCCGCACGTGGTAGCTCAGGTTCTGAGGACCAGGTCGGAGTTCATGAGCAAGGGTTTGCGACAATCTTGGAGGCAGCACAAGCACAGGGGCCCGAAGCTGTGGTGGCTGTTATCGCGACACACATCATGCAACGCATGTCTGGAATCTTGATGATCCCAGTCGACGACTTCGAGGTTGATGGTCCGTCGCTTGGTAGCTATGGGCTTGATAGCATGATTGGAGCTGAGATGCGCTCATGGTTGTTCAAGGAGTTTGGCCTTGATTACTCGTTCCAAAAGCTCTTGTCAAAAACGCTAACGTTCAAAGCCTTGGCAACCGTCGTGGCCAGAAAACTGGGAATTATTGAGGCGGGTGGAGACGAGTGAGAAGCTTCCACATCCCGATAGTCTTTCTCTTAACAATCTTACGATGATAACGCCACCAACCTAGACTAGGTACTAGTAGCGTACTCAGTAGAACAGATCATGAGAATATACTATCACTAATAATAGTGTATCAAAAACTTTGCTGGGTACTCATGGAAACTTGAGTATCATACCAGTTGCTGTACCTATCCGTAAACGATTTCCAAATCTACTACATAACCTTGCCTATCCTTTTAACTGCCATTTCAACCGCAAAATACCAAGCCTAAAGATGATTGGATGTTTCCGCCTTCACTCCCCTGTTTTCTTTGGTCTGATTGGTTCATGGTCCCTGTATTTGGCGGCTTGGCATTTTGCAGTTGAAGTGGCAGTCAAAGGGATAACAGAAGCCTACGAGTATGCTCGCTGCCCATGGAATCAAGACGTCTTCCAGTATACAGTTGTGTAGGAGCCTCACACTGTTTGCCTGCCACTCTTGGACAAGACATCCACTTTTGTACACTAGTGCCTAGATCCTTTGTGAAGCCCTTGTCGATTTTGGTCGAGGACATTTGGTCCTTGCATTGGTTCGCATAGTAAGAAAACTAAACTACACTAGTAACGGTTTTTATACTACCGCACTATAAACGGGAAACTAAACGGGAGACTAAACGGGTGATACCGCCCAGGGGCGAATTTAGTGCGTTAGACTTTAGCCAGAATTGGTATACAACTCATGTACGGAGTACCTACTAGATATTTTGTTAGCCGTTTCACTAGATATGCATAACTACATTACAGAGTAGAAAACGTGAGCTATATTAGATTCATACTAACTCCGCACACGTGCTTTAGCCTCAAAATCAAAGTTACTGTAGTAAGTGTAGCAAAGCCATGATAATCTCATCGAGATCATACGTGCATACTTGGTGGATATCGAGAAATTGTTGTAGGAGTCTAATACAGATGGAGGTATTTATTGCTCCCAAACCGGTATACCGTACCAAGTAGTTGTGCTAAAGTATTTAGTCTTCTCATTCTTGTATAGTAAGAGATGTTCGGACTTGCCAAACAAACTACCACTGCAACATTCGAGGTTGAGATTCGTATATCTACATTACATTGATGATGGAAGACTAGTACAGAAAGATCAAGGTGCTTAACCTAACAGGGTGGCTGAATTCCATTTCATATCCCTACATTCATACTTACTGAGTATATGCTAGCAGTACACTACATTCGTGAATGGCAGGTAGGTTATATTCAGCGAGGGGTCTAGATCTACTAATTCAAAGTTGTGGTCATAGTAGCGTAACAGATGGGTTTACACTGCAACGTGCATATAATAGTCTTATACTAGAATGCAGTAGCTAGTTGTAGCGCGGTCTTCACCGACAAATTCATGAGCCAACGTCGTATGGCAAGACCAGAATATACTGGTAGATACCTTGTCTACCGACCAACAGGACTGAAGCGACAAATTGTTCTATAATACACGCTATGTGTAAAATATATATGCCACATGACAGTCTTACCCTACACCACAGTGTCATCACAGGAGACACGATACGTCGGCAGTTGCGCTGGCAGGTGGATATTCCCGAGGCATTGGAAGCGAACTGATTCAGGAAACGAGCTCGTTGTCTTTCTGCACAGTCTAATGAGCGTTGAACTAAACATAGACAATGTTCCAGAGCCGACCCAGAGCGATAGTTTCCGCGAGTCGCCGTTCAGGCAAGACGGACATTCCGAGCTGCTGGAACCATACTAGTGTAATACCATACACTATACTTTATGGTCTTTGAGTATTCGCTAGTAATGCCAGTCATATATTGTACACTGTATATCTAGTACGATGCTATCATAGTAATTCTATGTACGACATACTGTATGTCAATTTTCTTGCGATTTGAGTGGTACACTGGAATACTAGGTAAGACAACGAACAAGGTCTGGACAGACCTCTTGGCTTGCTTATCTCTCGCCGTTTTAGGCTTTTAGGGTCGCAGTCGAGAGTACTGATGGTGACAGGGTTACTCAGTACGACTGGGAACTAGCATATGCAATACTATGGCGTATACTCAGTATATGGGTAATATGGCACCAATAAGCTTGCCGGGGACCGTTGCTAGGAACACGTTTCATCATGAGCGATATGTTGAGCATTTCCTGTTACGGGAGATAGACATAGCTACACTCCTTCGGGATGAGCCCCGTAGACATTACCCCTCTTGTTGTGGTTCTAGCAGTATCTGGCTCAGTTAACTCAGAAGCTGGGAGACCCCAGCCGGTACCCGGCTATGGAACTAGTGTACACTATTATGGCTAAAAACCAACAAAGGTGACTAACCAAGAGCTACTGCGGCTAGAAACGACTACTGTTAACTTGCCTACTTGTCAAGTGCTCAACCCCAGGTATTATACCCACATCGAGGCCTATCATGTTACTAACATGATAGCTGTCATTACCCCTCTTTTTGTGCCACAAGATACCGTACTATGGGTGTCAAGAGCTGGACACCGACATGGTCGACCTGTATTGAAAATATCACGACGCGGGCACTTGAGTATGTCTATCTTTTCGGGCTCGGCAGAATAATAACATTTTACCTAAGAGACTTCATGGCAGGGTATTAAATCAGACGTACGGAGAACTTAGTCACAAGTGAAAGAGCTCAAGGAGTGAAAGACCAAGAATAATATCTAGGTTTCAAATCTATATATCCTGATTTGCTATCAATGTTTCTACGTAGTATTGAACTGTATGCATAAACTTTTTTGTTCCGTGTCAATCATGTAAATCTGTCATGTTCCTGGTATATCAACGTGAACTCCTAAACCTGTAATCTGATCCTCACAATGTAATAGCTGTAGCGTACTTGGCCAAAAGAGGGTCCTTGAGAAGTCGGGGCAAGGACTTAGATTCAACGCCAATGATGAGTTCGATGCCACCGCCAGGCAGAGCGGGAAGAACAAGCGAGCCACCATTGATGACACCAACATCTGGACTACGAACCGCCTGGATCTTCCCACCTAAAGTCTTGCCCCAGTCCAGACCGTACACGCCGAGGTTAATCCAGGAAGTCTGGACGCAGTTGAAGCCAGGCACATCGACGAAGGCTGTAGCTACGACTCGGTTGACGTCGACCACACTCTCGAATAGTGTGCTTAGACTATCGACATACTGGTCGCTAAGCTTCGAAACTGCCTGACGGATAACAACCGCCGGGTCGGCCACGCTATCCCGAGAGAGCATCTTGCGGATAGACATCGATGGCGCGACCCATCCCAGCCAGTTGCCCAGCGTGCGGGGGTGCACGGGAGGATCAGTGCGTGACCGTCCATCCACTGCGATGTTGAAAACTGATGTTGGGTCACCCTCGAGCTCTTCCAATGAGAACTGCGCCGCCATAACTGAGCGCCACATAAGTGCTGAAAGAGCGTCGTTGGTAGAGACATAAGGCACAACAGAAGGTTCAGATGCATTCTTTGGCGACGCATCTGCCTTGAGGGTAGCCAGTTGCTCTGCATTGAGTCGGAAAACCTGTCCGACGTGCTCGCGAGAGATCATCTTTGGCGGTGAGCCCTCCGGGGTGAAGGGCAGCACGAGGACCTCGGGGTGGTCCTCAGGCTTTCCAGCATTACGGCCAGAGGGTTTCATGTGCTTCTCTCGATCTGTGAAGAAAACGTCGGGGATCTCGTTACGAGAGCCTGTCTCGCCCTGTAGTCGGCGGCACTCCTCGGCCCATGTCTCAAGCCAGGTGTAGTATGCTTTGGCGTCTCCGAAGACATGATAGAAGCAGCAGGTCAAGAGCAAACCCCCGGGAATGAAGTTGGCCTGGCAATCGGCGACTGGCAGCCTCTCTCCGGGAGTGGGCCAAGTGAAACGACGGCAAAGCAGGTCGCCGTTGAAGGCCTCGACGGGGAATGCTTTAGCTTTAATTTCAGCAAAGGTGTGAGGGAAAGCTCCCGGAGCTCTCAAGTCTTTCTTGGTAACTGTGTCGTAGTCGTTGTACTTCTGCAATTTCAGAACACCAGCCTGTTTTGCCTCTGTATCCGGGACACCTTCGCACGCAAGCGTAGGGATTCGCTCTTTGGCACCTTCAAGACCCTGCTTGAGTATATCGAAAACCTTATCCGCATCGTAGGAATCGCCCAGTTCGATGGGAAACACGAAACGAATGTAGCCCTTAGGGCCAGCCTTCTCCAAGGGGATGAGGCTCGGGATCTTGCTTGCATATTCTGAAGGCATCTTGCTCTAGTTAGGTCCTGCTAACGATATAGCTAATGATTATATGAATGTCAGTAGACGAACAAAACAAATAACGATGAGGGGTGTCCTCGCGGGGCTTTTGAGCTCTTGACTTGGCCATACTTGAGCGACATCGCTTTCTTATGAGGACCCCTATACTAACAGTCCAGACCAAGAGCATAATAGCTTCTGGGGATTTACCCCGCTAAAAGTGTTGCTGTGCATGATAGGCCATGATGCCGGCCCCTGGACAAAGGCAATTTGCCCATTTGGCAAAAGATTCAAGGGCCACTAACTTAGCCTCTGGGCATAACTCTGGGTTGATCCATGAGAGTTTCCCAGGGCATCCTTAGCATCGTTTCACGCTCTTCTGGAACAGTGGTGATTCTATCTCTGCATCAAGCTTACCTGTAACATGTCGTCGAACATAATCTTCTAATCTGTATATCACAGATTACTGAAGATATCACACAAGACATAACCAGAGTAGAAGGGGAACCGTTTCGTCGCCCCAAGGCACTTAGTTCCAGTCCTAATCAAGCAGGTGCAGAGGAGTTCCACTGTTGTGCCCTTGTGAATAATGCCCCGCTAAGAACAGAGCAGATGTCCCATTCCGGACGACTACATACCAATTGCTCCTTGCTCAGTACCCAGTACAGGGGAGCGTGATGTCAGTTCACACCTTTGCGGGCAGATAACACCATGTATGGTGTTGTTGTGCAATTCCAGCAGCATGGCTCTAATCTCCAAATCTCTGCATGGAGTGACAGGGTCGTTTTTGTCAACAGACATTGCACTAAGTTAACTGGAAGGTTGGCCGGGTGTTCTAGTCTAACTCAAAGCATACGGACTGGGGTTGTCATGCAGCGTGATGAACCGGGGTTATGATAAACTTCAGACTAGCTAGCCCCTGAAAATATATTAGCACTGTAGAAAATAGTTAAGTAATCTCGTTTGTGGGGACTTTTCTAGAAGGAAACCCGACACCGTTACTCATAAAGTAAAATACTAAAAACGGTCTAAAATGAGTTCTCTATCTTTCGCATCTATACGTGTACTCTCTCCTACGTACAGCAGACAATTCTAAAAATTTCAGTCTCCCCCCACGCGTTTTCTTCCCTATTCTGTAAGGAGTGGGTGCATTAGTTTAGTGTAGAACCCTCTGCTTTTCTGTCAACCCTGATAAACGGCTTTTGCTATATGCTAGTCCAGACCGACGTGGCATTAAGCTTCATTAACTACATTCTGTACGCTAGTAGTGTATATCAGTAGTGATCCACAACCCTTGAGAACGTAGTACAAACTGGGTAAGGAGAACTTTTAACGCAATACAACTACGAGCAACTGATAAGAAATTTATAGCATACTAGAGCATTGAAGTTACCAGTTTCGTACAAACCGTAGTTCTGGAATATACCCAGTTCCGAATTGGTAATTCCACTGGCGAACTTCCTTTCCTCACTATTCATAACGAAATAAGATAGGTTCAATTCTTATTTCCGAACTGCCAATTTTCGATCGCATCGACTGGGGATGTCGGTAGTTATGGGAACAGAGAAGACTT
Source organism: Xylaria sp. FL1042 (assembly GCA_022495085.1). Classification (NCBI taxonomy): domain Eukaryota; kingdom Fungi; phylum Ascomycota; class Sordariomycetes; order Xylariales; family Xylariaceae; genus Xylaria; species Xylaria sp. FL1042. The sequence goes on along the minus strand of MU380185.1, from coordinate 156,560 downwards.
CCCACAGTCTTCTCGTATATACGTAGTATGTCGTAAGACAATAGCGGATCAGCTCTGAACAGGCAAGGGAATGCGAATTCAAAAGATTCCTGTTTACATAATGGCATGATACTGTGCACAAGCACTGTTACCAAGCTTTTCTTCCATAATGCGTCGAACTTTTTACATGGGCCACGCAGTAGCCAGGGTTCTACGCTACACCATACCATAAGTAACTGTCGCAGCCCTTGCCTTCTAGCAATTACAATGGTAGTCTACTTAGTAGGATACCAAATACATGATGAAGCCCTTTTTATAGTAGACAGTGCGATAGCATAGACAAAGTCGAGATAAAATATTAAGATGTACATGTAATTTGTACCGGCAGACCCGTACCCATACCTAATAAACACCGTACGCTATTCTACGGAAGGTGAAAGCGTGTCCCGAGTCCATGTAATGCGTATCATTGCGACATTCGCCCCATGCGTGCCCATGTCTCCGGGTAGGGGCGCATCGCTTTGATCCGGGCAGAATCTGGGACCGTCCCAATCCCAAGTGGGAGAGTAGACAACCGTATGGTAGGGGCCCTTGCTCAGGCTCCCCTGAGCTTCGCAATTATACTAGGTTCACATCAAACCCGATCCTACGGCAATCCTTACGACTTTTGGTCACCTATGGCTCCGCGTGATGGCCCGGAATGCTAGTAGCGAAAGTACCGCAAATGCCCATGTGGCTCGTGTGATACTAATGTAGCGTGAGCGCAACCTTTTGTTAAAGATCTCGAGACAGATCTTCTCTTAGTCAGATAGTCTTCCATCTCTCTTTTTCGACCTAGTCCAATCCTTCTAAGTTATTGTCCATGTAATATAAGCACCACCCTCCTTCTATCTCTTTCTAACTTCTTACCCGTCGGTATTTCGTTTATTTTCGTGGTGTAGCGTTGCGTGTGTTTAGGGAGTTCTCAGCAGCCAGTTCAAGAGCATTACCGTATGCCATGGAGGTCGATCCCATCATCTTAAAGACCTTCGGTCCTCCCCCCGCGGGTCTCGATTTAACCGAATCACGACAAACGGCAGTCATTGCAGTGGCTCTCGTGTCTGCGGCTTTTGCGGCTGTGGCACTAAGTCTGAGAATATGGGCGAGAAACTTCCAGCGATTCGGCATGATGGCCGACGACTGGTTGATGATAGTAGCCCTTGTAGGCAGACTCGACTCTATGTTCGGTAGTGGCAGTGACTAACCGAAGCTAGATTTTCACATTTGGTACACTTGTCATCACTATTCTAGGAGCCAAAGCTGGGGCTGGTAAGCATCTTTGGGCTCTGCACCTACAAGATATATCGAATATCTTCCGCGTAAGCAATGATTTTCAGGACCGGTCGCGGTATTTGGTCATTAACTTATGGGCAGCTGTTGTACGCGTATACCTTCATTTACGCTGGTAGCGTTTCTTTCACAAAGCTATCGATTTTGCTATTCTATCGTCGATTGTTTGAAAGAGGATCAGTATGGTTTAAAGTCAGACTGGGCTTCGCAGCATTCTTTTCCGTCGGATATTTGCTCACCATTTGGTCTGTTGCCGGCGCGCTCTGCCAACCTACCGAGTTCTTCTGGACTCAGTTCCTCGGTGCTAAAGGAAAATGCCTCGACATCAACGCCGCCTTCCTAAGTTTGACGGTGCTCAATCTGGTTGCCGATCTATTGGTCCTCACCGTCCCGATCCCCGAGATTCTGGCCCTCAAGATGGACACGAAGAAAAAGATTGGTGTCTGTGCAGTTATGTTGTTGGGTGGCTTGTAAGTCGCATTCACGCAATATCTAAGAGATATCTACTGAACAATATTTAGAGTATGCGTCGTCAGCGCTGTACGCATCTGGGCTTTCTACAGATTCACCGTTGAAATTGACGTCACATGGGTCGATGCCGACGTGTTCCTGCTATCTTCCGTCGAGCCTGCTTTTGGCATTGTCTCAGCTTGTCTCCCAAGCTTACGTCCATTGTACCGCCGAGCGCGGGCCAAGGTTACCGGGAAGGAGGTTCATACAAGCACAACGGGCACATGGTACGCAAATTCTAAGGCCAGCCGTCTCGGAAACAACTATGTCCGTTTTGGCGACGATAATTCGAGGTCAGCCGAACCAGAACATGATGACATTGCTCTGACCAGCATTGGTAAAGGGCCCAATGGGAACAAGACCATCCCCCAGAATATCATCCTGGTGCGATCCGAGATAACGCAGTCTTCCAACCACACACATACACAATCTGCAAGGCAACGTGATTCCCTCGACTCTTATTAAACGCCTGGATACCCCGAGGTTCGAAGTATAGCGACGGCGAGTCTGGCATAACGGGAGAGACGGTAGTGGACTCAATCCGACACATCGAACGACGAAACCACGGACTTCCCATCTAATCTATGAGGGTAAACCATCTTGGTTATATCCCTCCGGCCCGGCGATCACCATGGCGTCAAAAGAGGTGTAAGGTACAGCTTCCCCAGGGCGGAAGATCATAATAGTGGCTATCAAGACCACTTTGCTATGTATATAAAATAGGCATCATTATCACGGAGCCATTCGAATATCCCACTAGGAGCAATCCGAGGCCAGTCTTTTCCGAAATTAGATATCCCAACAGTAGAGCTTTATGAAAATAATAGATTTAAATATGCTTCTCGGCCAGTAACGCAGCACCTCTTGGAAATACATGTGTTAAGCCTTGACTTTTCGAGATAATTGTCTCCGAAGGGGGAGGCCATTTGCTTCATTAGCAAAAGCTAACCTCTGACGATGGTTTTGTTCATGGCACAACGGTACATTTACTTCTAACACATAAACCACGGAAAGCCGTTAGGATGTCTGGTTCGAAACGGAGGCTATAGTGGTTTCTCCCGCCATCAACGTTGTGAGTTCTCGCGACATGTTTCTTCTGCCAGCATGTGCACTAATGAGTGAGGCTATAATCAGACTCGGTATCTATCTTTCTAGAGCCAGTCGGCTTCACGATCCGAACTACCTCTAGGGAGGTATCCTCATCAATCTTGCGCCAAACCAATAATAACTTGGTTTCCGAGCATCTGGGTCGGCTGTTTGCCATCTACACTGCCAAGAGAGAGATTAGTCTGGACTACTAAAACTTTCACATTACCCAGGTAGGCAGAAAGCACACCAGATCGAGTTGGGTGTACCGTTATGGTAAAAAGGAGGCTAGGATTAGTAACCCAGGACCGTGGACAAGCAACCTTGCAAATCTGGAATTGGCGTAATCATAATCATAGCCATGTGCAGTACATGTGCTCCGGCTGCGGCCGCTAAATTCGCTCATAGGCTACGTCTCGTCTCCTGCTTCCCCGGCACGCTATGATCATAGAAAGAAAGGATCACCTTCAACCCCGGCCTTTTCCCTCTCCTACACTTGCACAATGAACTGGAGTCGCCGATCACAAATTCTAGTGCACACTACAACGCGCACTAAAACCCGCAATGGCCGATTCAATTTCAGGCACTCACAAGTTCCATAGTGCGGATAGTCGTGCGATACACACCGTAGCATAGGGACGGTATTTGCCCTAACAGTCCAGATTCATAAAACAACTGATATCGTGGGTCTTCCCATTCACTAGAATCAGCACAGGCCTTCTACTCCATCGCAAATACTATGAACTAGGCAGTGACTAGTTATAAAGTTGAAATTTGCACGCACAAAACCGTTTTACAAATAGGTAAAAGCTTGATTATTAGGTCCGCACCGAATTTCATGGCGTAGGATCAACGTGCTGTGGAGTTTCGGCATTTCCTTCGCGGCTCACTATCTCTTCGGCACATTCTTGGTCCATCATGAACCACCTCACAAGTGCGGACGAACTGCCCCAAGAGTAGGGACACTACACTAGTACGCCTCATGGATGATCAACCTTCAGGTCGGTGAAAGTCTCCATCGCGCGCTATTCATCCCTTTCCGCTCTTCCAAGTGTAAACCAGAGTGCAGATACACCTGACTCAAGTCGTCCACAGTTTGCATATCCAACATGACCGTTTCAGTATGGTGACCATGCAATATTGACCAGGCTTCATACTCTATCAGTACTTGGGGCTTCCAGCGGTCTTCCCTTAACAATATGCACCTTCTAGTGTGATGAAAACTCATCCTTGTCGCCGACTCGGTGGGCGAGAACACCCCCTTCTACAGCAGGGGCAGTTCGACGCAGCTGCGTGAGATGTCAGGCCAGCCATTCTGCACAATTAAACTCAACCAAAAACCAGGCCACGCGGCTGAGTATGCTAGATAGTTGCCATGCAGGTCCTCCTACCTACCTTGCACCATACCTGCATATGGTCTCGGCACGGCTCCTGAAGGTGTTCGGGTTTGGGGTGCCTACTCCATCAACAAGGCTTATGCGTTATCCATCACTCCTGTTGAGATCCTACTACGTAGTAGGGTACGCGTATATGCATGTAGTTAGGGACTAATATTCGAAGAAGTCTGGGTTCTTCATGCGGCGAGAATATTACACACATACCCCGACATTTGGCCCACGAGACCCCAACAACGCCAATAGTTTCCTCTCGGCGTAATCCTGGCATCCAAACATAATCAAGAAAAACCGTGGAAATTAGTATTGAAACTAATTAGCATGAATTATGATATCAGTCATCATTCAAATCCTCTGGCTATCGACCGCAACGTCTAGCGTTATCTTTGAGTGTTTGGAAAGTTGGTAATATGGCGAGATGCCGAAAAGAAAATGACTCTAAGGGCTACCCGGGGGCTTTCATCACTACGATTCAAACTTCATAAATGACCCAAACGGCAGTCCTCTATGGACTAGACTGGCGGGGACGTGGTACAAGATGACTAGTCGCCTAACATGCCTTCTCATTGCCCAGAGTGGCTAAATAAAGCAGTTGCTTATCAATTCCATCGCGTAGCCTATAGTGACGCTGGAGTTATGTCAGGGTTGTCCGTCCCGGAGTGAATGGAATAGCCTACGCAGTCACATAGCAGGTAGGTAAAAAGGGGCCAGTAGCCATAGGGTGTATTGGTCAACATAGCCCCTATCCCTTTCAACTGGTAGTTGGGAGGGATAGCCTGTATATATAGACCCAACCTGATAGGTACACGCTAGGGTGTCACCTATTCACCTGACAAGTTACTACGAAATATGCTTTACCCTAAGTGTTCATACGATGATAGGAGTTCTCGAAGCTTAGGTGGTTAAGGAGTAGTGATCGAGATTGTATCTTTTTTTAATTGCAGCCACCATGATTCCTTGTGTTAGAGCCCAGGTGCTCGCGCTGAGTAGGGAATACTTGTAAACGTGAAGGTCTAACAAACATACGTAAGGTTATACCTAACCGTATAAATTAATCTATTTTCTATAGTCCCGTAATAATAACAGAATTATGGAAGGTATATTGACACCAAGATGATACCAATCAACCCGTCGAAGACGTTAGAGTGAATCTAGAGATATATGCACCTCGATTGATAACACTAGTTAAATATATATTCCACAAATAATGACCCGAGCCCGAAGACCATTATCCCCAAATGTTAATCAAAATAGTAATCTCGTGAATTCTTTTGTTACTTCAACATCTGGGTATATTTACGATTTTCCATTTCCTTAGAATACAAAACTCTATACACAAGCTTTTCTAACAATTACAATTATCACCTTCACTACGTTCATCACTAGAGCATTTACAATACCAGAACCTTAGAGATCTGTGCACCTTTGAATCTTGTAGGAAATAGGTAGATGGAGTATGTCAACTGTTCAGATCAGTAGCTTCCCCATATGGGGAGAAATAGCCCCTTAGAGAAAAACTGGCGACTTCAACTTCATCATACCATATCTTCACGAGGCAAGAGTAGATGAAACAAAACAAACGAACTTGCTAGCATGATATGCGATCAATACATTTCTTAGGTACTAAGTTTATCAGATTATCGTTGCCACTTGTATTAAATATATATTTGTCTGCATCTTCGCTGGCCCCAAACATTAAATAACTATGTCGATTTCCTCTGAGCTCTTCCCGCCTTACCGCACAGATACAGAGTGCATCAGTCTATTCAATGAGCAAATCGAGTTCCTAGTTCGCAGTATTAAGGAGCATCCATTCCCTCAAGCATCTATACAGAACGGCATCATCTTCTCCTCCATAACCTCGGCGCTAAATGACCTACTCACATTTGCCCCCTTCAATACTGACCACAATGATTTGGCACAGAACTCGAACCACTGATCCCTCCGGATCACCATCTACTCCCAGGAACAGACCGCATCGTGGATTATCGCATAAAGATGATGTGGTATGAAGCTATTCAGGCGGACGTGATAACTTTTTCCTGGCACCAATCATGGCTTCCCCAGAGTGACGGCTAGGCCCTGCTAGTAGCCATACGATTGAGAGATGATTACAGGCCCTGTGATACCCATGTCGCTCGTCTAGCGTGGAAGAAATGGTTCAGTCTCCTCCTGAGACATTTGACGCGCAGTTCTGTTTCAGCTTCTAGATCGGCAAATCCGCTGTTCGCAATTGGTGTTTCCCCAGAATAATCTGGCTCCCGGGAGCGGGAAATCAACTAGAGCCTTACAATCTATGGGACTCGTGGCAACTTCAGAAATGGCTTGATGAGGAACACGGTGGCAAGCCGATGAAGCGTGGGTGTGCCGTTTAAATGGTGGTACAGAGGAGCCGCATGATGAGGATTATACGTTGACCTGCTACGTTCTATCTATAAAGTATATCTTTTAAGTACAAGGAGGTGTCTCTGTGGCTGATATTGTGTTTTCGCAGGTCCAAAGCTGCACATTAATTACCAGACACCCTCGACTTGTGAGAATAACGGCTACGTTCAGCCCGGTAAGCGTGTATTTTGTACTCCGTTCCTAGAAGACGTTTCATTAGATGAGGAAGATGCTCTTCTATTCATGGAACTCGAAGACAACCAGCTAAGCAATCAGAAATATATCCAACGAAAACACGTGGAATCATGGCTCTTGGGATTTTAGTCACTTGACGGGGACGTGACTGTCAAAGATTTGGGGCTTGGCAATATGTTACCATACCTCAAAAACATAGACCAGGCTTAAACTAACAGCCGGGTCACCCCTTAAAGGGGAGCAGTGTGAGTCTTGTAGATTAGCGAACTGAATATGAGGAAAAGTATGAAGGATATGAGGGTTGAGGTAATCAATGGAAGATGAAAGGGGGGAATCAAAATAGCAAGTATTGGTTACTAAGCACTATGCCTGTTTTTCCGCATCATCTTTGCCCCTTTTGACGTGGGGATGTTCTTTCTCGTCGATGTAATAATCTTCGTCTTTGCCGTCAGCTAGGATACGACCGTTCCAGACAGCCCGAATATGATTGAAAACGATCACAAACCATCCGATGACCAAGAGTATGGTCATGGCACTCCCAGTGCCGATCACCCCGGGGCTTTGCAACGCCTTGCCAACCGAGATGACAGCAATCGTGAAGCCTACGTTTGGGAAAATGTATGAATACCAGTTGAGGTGGAATGATATCTCTCTCCAGACAGCCAGATTAGCCACAGCGGCGATGCAGAAAAACCAGAGGCTGAGGAACCAGATGAATATGCACACCACCGTGGCAAGAACACGAAGAACTTGCATGGTGATTTGATCGGAGCCAAAGACGTCATAGTGCGCTGGGTATTCGTTTGCCATACCGATAAGCGCGAGGCTCGTGAAGGCAGGCGGACCAACGGCAATAAACATGCCGGGTCGGGAATTCGGCGCAGGAAAGCCGTATTGAATCAATCGGGACACATAGCAGGCATAGAAGAATATTGATACCAGCAGTCCGAACCCTTGCGCCCCGAGGCCCGCGACGAGCATCGGAACAGCTTGGTCTGGCGGCTGCACCCCAGCCCCCGTCGAAGCCAGCGTTCCCGCCAGCATGAAACTAAACGCAGGCAGATTCCAACTCGGCGTCATGTCGGACAACTTGAGCTCGGGACTCGTGAACAGCAGGGAGTACTGCGCGACAGCGATGATGAAGGTGACGGCGAAGTAGATCCAATACAAAATCCTGTAGACCACGACGAGCCAGGGGCCGCAAGACGGGATGCCATATCGGGCGATACCGGAAATAATCGAGGCCAAGCTCAGGGTCGACGTGCCCAGGAACAATCCCTCAGTGGGATGCGCGATGGACTTCTTGAGCGTGCCCGGGAACTTGACGAAGCGGTACGTGATCGCTGTCACGACGAGGGTGAATATCACGAGGTCGAGGATGTACACAACTTTGCCGATTGTCTGGAGCCCGCGAAATGTGAAACCCTGCGTGGCTTCGGCTAGCAACAGGGCTAGACCGCCGGTAGACATAGGTAATGTGAAGTTTGCCCATGTGAAGTGCTTCAGACGCGCCAGCCATGAATACGCCCTTTTCTTCTTCTTCCCCACTCGCTGCTCCATAATGTCTGGATGCATCGGTTGCATCGGTTGCGAGTACTACACCCGCCCAGTGTTGGGTCGATCCGAAACAGCCGATCGGTGGTATGAAAGCTTATTTTGGTCGTGCGTGTTTGGGTTTATGACCGGAACGGCATCATTTCTGCGTAGACGATAGCTTAGTTAGGAGCACATAGATTTCCTCTCTGATTAATAGCAAAGTAGTGCTATCAAAAAGTACCTAACCTAGATAAACACATGTTTGCAACAAATAGCATGAAACATGCAGCATAGACCCCTGACTGCTACCCAACCGGTACCCGATATCGGCCTAATTCTACTAGGCGTGTTACTGAAGCGAAGAAAATACAACCACATACCAGAATACGCCATGTATCTTGGAAGTGGAAGTTAAAGTAAATAGATAGGTCTGCTAAGCAGGCTAAAATAGTCTTGGTACCTTAAGTGGATCTAAATAGTATAACACTCGACTACATATAAGTTGAAGTAAGTATATAGGTAGGTATATATACTGCAGAAGCTATGTACACTTGGATATAGGACGGAGCATGACATGGAAGGGGCCGGACCCGACAGATATGAAGGCAACTCAATGTCCACCATCGGCGACGTTGAGACCCCCTTTATCAGCGAGCCAATGCATAGTTGCTATGGGAAAACTTGACGCAACATCAAGAATAATCACCGTCTCCTTTTTTTCCAACGAACCTAGTGAGCGATCGACCGACCGACCGACCGACCGACTTCAGGCTTCCTTAGATAGAATGACAAGACAGACCGGATCGTTTAGAACGCAGGCTTGGCGTTCTTGAGCAGCATCTCGAAGTAGGCCTGGTTCCACGTGCCGGCCTCGGGCGAGGGCTTGAAGGCGTCGGGCTTGCCGCAGAAGGAGTCGTAGCGGTCGGCGCTGCTATCGCTAGTACCGTCGGACTCGCCGCCGGGCTTGCCCCAGACGAAGGCGTCGGCGAGGGTCTCGCCCGTGCTCGAGGTCGGGCGCACGCCGAAGCCCGCGCCGTTGACGTTGCACCAGTTGCCCCACTCCTCGCGCAGCCCCGTGACGGCGTTGCGGCCCGTGTCGACGATGGCGTGGTTCGGGAAGCCCGCCGTCTGGAGCGCCGCGCCGAACTTCTGCACGTACGTCTTCTCGTTCTGGCACGAGTTGTACTTGGCGTCCGAGGCCCCCGAGAACTCCCCCGGGGACAGGTCCCACGCGTTCCAGCCCGCGATGTTGGTCGAGAACCCACGCACCTGCTTGGGGCTGCCCGCGTTCTTGTACACCTTGGCGAGCTCCTCCGCGCCGGGCTTCAGGTTGGCGTCCCAGCCCAGCCAGCCGCCGTGGCCCGCGTCGACGTACATGACGACGTTGGGGAGACTGAGGCTCTTGAGAGCGTAGGCGACGCCCTCCTCGTAGGCGCTCTTGCTGTCCTTGCAGGTCTGCAGGTCGGCGTTGGTGACGAGGTTGGGGAGCGAGTCGGGCTCGATGATGAGGGCAAAGGCCGAGTTCGGGTTGGCCTTGATCTTCGCGACGATGGCTGCGGTTCTCTGTCAGCTGTGATGCGCTACTGAGGAAACTTTGTCAGCGAAGAAGTCTACTTACGATCAATGTAGCTGGACTTGTACTTGGCGATCTCGCTGTAGGCGAGTTCACCGTTGGAGGCCTTGGCGGCGCAATCACGGCCGGGCAAGTCGTAAATGACAAGACCTAGGATGTTCTCGCAAGGAAGATCGGCGACAGCATCGTCGAACTTGGCGATGTTCTCGATGGAGTCGCTGAACTCTCGGTTAGCTCTCTATGTCTACGCGGCAGTATTGAAGCTTGATATTGGGAAAAGCTTACAGCCAGAGGAAGCTACCGACGTCGGCGACCTTGGCAGCAGAAGTCTTCAATGAGGCATCGGTCATGGCCTCGACGGCCGCATTAACCTCCTGGCGGTAGAAGCTGTTCGGGTGCAGCTTGTACTTCGTCCAGACGTTGGTGCTCGGGTCAAGAGTGACGGCTGACGAACAGGCCGCCGCAGACTTGCGAGGAGTCTTCTCTGACGGGGCAGCAAGAGCACCCGCTGCCAATATAACTGCCGCAATTTCCGCCTTCATTTTTGCTATGGCCCTGATGATGATTTATCGAGTAGGAGCGTGTGTGACGGAAAGAAGCATAAGAGACATGATCAATGAGGCGGCTGGCCGCTTCTTATACCGGTCTGCGAAGGGCAATATCTATACCATATCACTTGGGCAATAAGGAACCAGGCCCGTAAACTATGATCACGATACATGCTCGGTAGTTAGCCTCCGAGAAGACACAGCTGCAGGTAATCCCATCACGGAGAATGCAAGGCGGTAACTTGCCAAGCTTGCTATATAGATGGACTGCCTAGACGCCGTGCTTGGTATATGAGGATGGCTGTTCCGATTGGTATGACCGCCGGTTCGGGCCTACACAACACTTGTGGGGTTGATCTTCTGAGCATGTTAATAAATCTAATATATCTTTACAAGCACAATGTAACTGGACCCCTATGGCTTGGCTTCGTTGAGCCCGCCAAGCACTCTTCCACATAGATATCCCAACGTTAGCAAAGCCTAGAGGTAGAAAGTAGATGTTCTCCTGTTCGATGAGGATCAATGAGGCACGAGAGACTCTAGACCAAAATGATGTCGCCTAGCTACTTGAATGGCAGCCTTCGGGGACTGTTTAGACTGCTTAGGCTGGCAACAGTTGTTGTTGAAATCCACCTTGCCGAGAGCCTCCAAGCCGATCGAATCAATGTGTAATGCCAAGGTTTCCCCAGCTTATGTCCCAATGCTGCTCGATAGATTGACTCCGGCCTGCCAACATATTCCGGAACGAGCCAGCGGGTGGATAGCCAAGAACAAATTGCGCGAATCGTAGGATAGATGAGAATCACAAGTGACTTTGATTGCCTAAATTCCTCGTTATTTGAAACAGCTGAGCTAAGTCCATTCAGAGCTCGACATTTCATAGCTCCCGTTTAGCCGCACGCGCGCTGCCTGCATCTGAAATGATCGGCCCCGGCTAAAACCCTCGGAGCAGAGATGACCATGACTGTAAACCCGGTGTACAAGGCTACGTGTAGAAATGAGTGGCGATGGGTTGATGTGGTTAAGCTTCTGGTGCACTGCCCTGCTTGACCATTCGGGACGGCGAGCCGGATAGCTGCCATATCCAATACCAATACCCAACTAGATGGTAGAATGAAACAATTTTCCTGCTTAGGAGCAAAGTCTCGTACTGCCCCTACCCTCACAAAAGTATGCGTGGCTGTTGATCGTAGCATAGAGTGGAGAGCAGATCTGATGGGGTTTCCTTAAAGAACCTTGGCGTCCACCATATCTACAATATGGTTGCTGCTAAGACATGTGTCCAGAACTCGTACTTAGTTGTATCAGTTTGAGGTTGCTGTGTGATTAGAGTCCGCTTTGTGTACCTAAAATTAGCTAACCAGTTTCAAAATGTTATTGTGATATACGGTCAAGATAATCCATCATTGATCTCGCGGTCAACGAGGCCGTTGATATCGGACGAATTGTGAGATGGAGTGGGCACTGCATCGGATTGGGCAGAGTTAATCGGCGGCAGATATAATACTGTCTCATTGTTCTTTTCTGGTAATGACAATTCTGTAATCACATTGGCCTCTGTCCTGCCTCGATGGGTATTCTAGTTTTTTCTATTTCCTTGGCGAACTAATCCTCTTAGTGCATCGCGAAAAGGCTGCTTCCAGTCCAAGAGTCGGCTGGGGCCCGTCTCTGAATAGACGTTTAATCGAGTTACATGAAAGGGGGGAGTTTAAAGGGATACCCTCCATTCTTGACTCGGAAAATAGACAGCAAGAGACTATACATAATGATCAATACAATACCCCATGTAATGACCAGAATTTGCTGAATGTGAGTGTCTTGAGTTCTTGGAGCTTTCAGGGCAAGGGATATGGTGGCGAATGAAAGGACACCATCTATGAAAGAGTCAGCAAGGCTAGATCGGGTGCGGAGGTTCATGGGAAGCTTACATATGAAAGCAATGATCTGGGTCTCAAGCCCATATTGACTCTGAAATCCACCAGCAAAGTAGCTAATACCGCCGCGACCATCTCCGGCCACATATGGTACTTTGCGAATCTGGTTGAACATGTGGCCGCTGGTAAAGAGGAGGATGCCTATCAAGCTGAGGCCTGCCCATACGTTACGGTTTGTGACGACGGGCAAGATAAATGAGCGTAGTTTGAAGATAACGCCTACTACACCGAGTAGCGAGACGATTGATACGACCCAACGAAGATAGTTGACCGGTCTGTACACGGGGGGGTGGGGTCTATCAGGCAGATGGCGAGCGAACCAGTCGTGAACCTGTTCAGCAGTGGGTGGGCTAGGAGCTGTATTAGCATTGCATTGAATTGATGTGTTCAGCTCGTCATGTATGCATACCCGCTTGTGAAGTCGTATCGTAGAGGTTCGGGATCGGCAACCGCGTGAGGGCCGGTTGTAGGCTGGAAGAGCAGGAGTACCGGCGCTGTTTGCAAAGAGAGCTATCGAGGGTTTCGCATGGTCAGCTGCGTATTCACAATTGTACTGCTCCAGAGAGGCGCACTGACCGACATGAAAGTTTCCCTTCCCTCGGAGAAATCGAGTGTGCTGAGAATCAATCGCGAGTCGCCCTTCTTGTCGCCCTTGACCCAGCTCTTGCCGAGGATTTCCCATTCGGGCTGGAACATGCCGCAGAGCTGGCAGCCATACTTGGCATCCAAGGCTGTCAGGAGAACTGCAACGGAATAGTCGCGCGGCGCGGACGTAAGCTTCTTGTACGAAGCATCTGTAAGCTTCAAGGGCGAGGCTGAGGACACCGCCTGGGCGTGGAAGGTCTGGAAGCGTTCGGCCGAAGACGACGATGACGACTTGGCAGCAAAGGACCCGAGAGGAAGGGCGACAAGGGAAAGAAGGGCGGGTAACCAGCGCATCTTGACGTTGCTGCGTTGGGGGAACGAGAAGAAAACCAATTTGGCAAAATGCAGTTAGAAATGAAAGAAGGATAGCTGTCTCGACGCGCACATCGGATGGGATCGATGGCTAGATGGGAAAGCTGTCGTCCCTATCTTTGTCTAGACTACGGTGGGCTAGGTAGATAGTCTAGGTAGACGGAAAGGTGTATAGCTTCAAGTTTCCCGCAAGACTGGAGCTACCGTATATGGCCAATTCAATCGCGCAATGGTGAATGATGGTTTGCAGGCAAAGGTGTCCTCAATTAGGTTATGGGGCTTGGCAGTATTAAGGTACGTACTGTACCTAAGGTAAGTAGTACGTCAGCTTTTGAAGCTCGAGCCACTCGGCGCTGTCAGGTAAGCTTTGGTAACCCCGGTCTTGCCCCAACCATCAAACTACACTAAGCCGAATCTGGAACTTTGTTGACCTTCCATTGCGTGCCCCCACAAAACACGGTCTCTCTCTCTCCGTCATCCCTCCCACCTACCCATCCATCCATCCATCATCCAGTTTCGGCCATTTCACTTGCTCTGACAAAGTAGTGGGCACACATTGGGTATACGTCTGCAACTATTATACCCGGGATCAGAAAAATATTCATCCTTTTTAATTGACCGTCATCTAAGATTTGTCTTGCAACGGTCAACCCTATACCTACTATCAATAACGCGTCCAGTCCAACCCAGTCCATCTCAATGGGTAGGATTGCAAAGGCCGCCATGGCCCGCGAACAACGGAGCACTATGGATGGTGAAAAGGTAGGCTTACATCATGCATACCTAGGTTGGATGCGTGTGAACACTCAGACTGACTCGTCCTTGCTTAGCGTGCTCAACGCACCCAGCTGCTCCATAATCTCGAACTACAACACCAGAAGAATGAATGCCACTCAGATGTTCTCGTGAAAGACGAGGATATTCGCAGACTGCGGGTGCGAATCCTGTTACTCCGAGATGAGAACACCGCACTGCGAGACCAAGTCGACCTCAACAGCAGCACAAACGCTAAACTTGTTTCCCGGTGTGACAACCTGAGTGCTCAACTCGAAGCGAAGATGGCCATGGTTCGCTCTCAGGAAGAGCAACTACGTAAACAAGAGCGGGAATATTTAAATCTCAAGGTTAGTAACGTAGAAACCCCCATCAACAGGAAATTTGTAAGGTTATTGACCAAGCTGACTTAAATATGACCCGTAGGCCGAGCTCCAGTCCATGAACAATATGAACGAGAATTCCGCCAATCTTCTCTCGGAAAAACTTGCTCTAAGCCGTGAGCTGGCCAATCTAAAGCCCGAAATTGAGCACCTACGATCTCAAGTCAACCATCAACAGGCCACTCTAACTGAGAAGCTTTCTTTGGAACGCCAAGTTGACACGCTGGAAGTTGAGTTGGCAAACGAGAAGAAAGCAACAAGACGGGCAATGCAAAATCGAGAAAGCAATGACCGGGTCGAGGATGAACTCCGAAAGAAGCTGCGCGAGACAGAGAAGCAATTAACCGCTGAAACAGCGGAACGTGAAAGACTAGAAGACCAACTCGAACAGAGGATACGGACCCATGCAATCGCCATGCAGGATCAAGATAGCACACGGGAATCGGAAGCAGACCTCCGAAAGAAGCTACAGGAGGCTCAACGACAACTGAGAGAGGAGAAAGAAGAAAAAGAAAGATTAGACGAAGAATTACAGAATGCACAACGTGCTTCGAAGAAGTCACAGAAAAACACAGCCCGGGACTCTGCGGAAGTCGAGCTTCGCGCCCAGCTTGAAGAATCTAAGAAGAACATTATCGCGCTTCGGGAGGAGAATAAGATGCGTCATCAGGAATACCAAACCGCTATTGCTGAACTTGAAGAGCGAAACGGGCAGTTAGAGAGGAAGCTCGAGAAGGCAAGAATAAAATTCCGAGAGACCCAGGAAGAGCTCAAGAAGAATCAAGCCGAGCTTCGAAAAGCTCAGCAACAACAGATTCGGTTGTCTAATTCTGACGACACCACCAAGCTTGTCGCTAAGACACAGGCTTTCCGGAAGAGGAGGGCTCAAGAAACAACAACGGGCGATTTCACGAACATTGAAATTCAGACACCCAGCGCGGACGATGCGGCCAAAGCACGGCGAGCGATGAAGAAGCCTGTCTTCGAACCTACCGTTGTTGAAAAGTCTACTTTCTCCATAACCCCATTTCTCAACCGTTCCAAGAACTCGAGTATGAGCGACGAGGCTTCAAATATGGACGACGGCGTCGTAGAAGATTCTATTCTTGGTCCACACTCTGGGTCGGAACCCTCCGAGCATACATCATCTGGAATCATTGAACCAGCGACAATTGAACGCACTGAGACCATGGCAATTGAACCTACAACAACAGCACCTCTAGAAGTTGAAAACCCACAGGTGGCACCCAAGGTTCGCGGTAGACCTAAGAAGGTCCTGGGAGATGCACCCTCTGCTAAAAAGAATGCTTTAACTAAAAAGCCATCTAAAAAGATTCTGAAAGCGAAAAGCAGCCTTGAGAAGATACCCGAGGCTTCCAATCCTGGACAGGGAGAAGACAATCGCGAGGCTAGCGACGCTGAACCTGGGGAGAAGGCAACGACTGTTAAGTTCAATCTTGATCTTCCTCAGGATGGGGGGAATGATTCGAGCCAAACCGGAGAAATTCCTAAGAAGAAAAAGCGTAAGGTACTTGGGTCTGCTAAGACGCTCTTCGACGAAGATGAAGGAGAGGCGCCTGCCGCTCGGAAGACAGCAAAGACGCACCTTGGGCTTAAGAGAGTTAAAGGGCCTCTCGGCGGCGTTCAGAAAAGTGCCTTTGCAGGCACTGCGTCCTTCTCTCCACTTAAACGAGAGCGCCGGGGCGTAGGTGCTAGTTTTCTCGCATAAGCCCAGTTGGTCATGATCATGAAAAGGGGATATAGATGAGCGCATCGCAGGTTATTGTCAGCATTGCATCGATATGGCGTTATTGTTTGATTTGGGGGTAATACGGTTTGCTTTCTGGTTAGTTACACATGGAGGGTCACGGTTGTGGGGATAGGAGTTAAGTTTGAGTTTGTTTGCATTATGTAAAATCATGGGTATGAATACAGTCTGTTCTCTATGCTGGAACGGAACCTCCGATGTTACCTATAAACGACGCCATTGCTTCTATTCTAGTGTCCGGAGTGTCTAATTAGTGATTGTTCGCCCGTCAGTAATTTTCTTCGCCGTTGTCATGCCCTATAGTTTTCAATCTACAGTATTTACGATCTATGACCCTAATTATTCCCGTCTTCGACAATCCACGCCACATGCATGTCCCAAAGAAAAGACCTGACCAGGAAAGTACAAACCACAACCACTCAAACTTAAGCAGTCTTAGGCTTCTGCAAGGTACCTCGTACACCAGACTCAATCATGACAAGCCGGTCCTCCCTCCAGCTCCAAACAACGGCAAGCATACCTCCAGGTCCCAACACAAGTGTCAGACCAACGATATAAACAGCCCACTTCAGGAGCTGCGCCACGCCCGCACCGCCTAGAAGAAGCCGATGGACGTCGGAGACGGCGATCCACGCCCACAGCAGCGTCGGCACGAAGCAGCCCCACCAATCGATCTGGAAGATGTAATGCAAGCCGGAAGTAGTGCTCTCCATCCATGATGCGCGCTGCGGCAGGAAGACGTACGAGAAGCTGAGTTGTGGGTTGGAGGTCCCGGATGTCGCGCACACGTATAGCGTTGCGAGGTTGTTGAGACCGCAGATGAGTGCTGCAGTTGCGTATGCGCGTTTGAGGTGCTGGACGTCGGGCGAACCTTTCGCGGACTTACTGCTACTGCTGCTACCACCACCACTACTACTACTGTTTGAGAGGAGCAAGGAGGAGGCGAAGAGCAGGATGTTCACGAAGGCGGGCGAGGGCTGCCAGAGGAACACGAGGAATTGCGTTGTCGAAGTGCTTAGGCCCGGGACATACATTGCTAGCGTTGGAAGCAGGTAGCCTATGGCTATGCTGAAGAGCAGGCCGCGCGCGTATGGGAGGGAGACCTTGCGGCCTGTGATGTAGTACGCGTCTGAGGCGGAGAGCAGCACGTGCGCGAGGTAGTAGAGCGGGATTATGGCTGCGCCGGCTATGGTTTGGTAGAAGAGGACGAAGAGTCCGGTGCTGCAGATGGTTAGTATATGAGGTTCTTGGGTCCTGGTCATGCTTTCATATATATATATATGTCCGGAACATATACATATACACACTAGAGAATCCCCCATTATGCGCATGACCACCGGCTCGGTCACCGGGAATAGGGATGAGCAACTCAACTCACAAGCTCACAATCTTCCACGCATGCCGCGCCCGACACGCCTCAATATTCCACACGGCAATGACGCCGAAGAACTGCACGAGGAAATGCAGCTGCTGCAGCCGCACGCCGTCGTCCCAGCCGAGCGGGCCTGCGACGAAGGCGGCGACGAGGAACAGCAGGCCCGAATCGACGGCCTCGATGCCCGTGTAGTGCGTCCGCATCGGCATGCCGTTGGGATACGTCCGCGCCTCGACCTGCTCGACGAAGTTCACGGGTACCCCCTTGATGCCCGTTTCGATGCGCATTAGCCATGCCGCGACGGCTGCCGAGACGGCGAAGATTAGCACGTAGAGTGCATTGTACGGCCGCGAATTCTTGGAGGCTTTTGTGGTTTTCTTCTTTGTTTTGGCCATTTTGAATTATGTAGGTAATATACCTACGTAATCTCCTGTTGTTTTACAGGGCCTATTTGATATGCCCTTGCAAGCAAGACGCTCAACAGCTAAGGATCAAAAGCCAAAATTCTGGGCAATAGATGATCTTTGGTAACTTGGAATGGAGAATATAACCGAAAATTGCGCCTGGAGTAAGAGTGTTATACTACGAACCACATGGACTTCGAAAATCATCTAGAAGGCATACGTAGGTGTCGTCAGATGTTAGAACTATTTGAAATTAATTTCTTACCGGAGCCAATGGCTGCAGGAATGGTCCGAATGGGTACCTGGATCCTTCGGGTCCTTGATGTAAGCCGCATCCGGGCAATCTTCTACACTAGATCCGTTATAGAGGGGTATCACCCACAGGGGCATCTTTCCTATGATCTGAATTTGACAAAATCAGCTTGATGGAAGCAATAAATGACTCTTAACTTAGCTGATACTCAAGTGATGTTTTTGGTTGTCTCTGCTCACAGTAGCTCTACAGTATAATTGGATACATCTAGGGATATTACTATAATGAAGCCACCGTATCGGATAGTCGGGTTTCGTCGATTGCCCAGAGATATGCATAGAAAAATATTCCTCTTATCGAGGCTCAGGTAGCTCCAAACCGTCATTGATCGTAATCTCACATTTTTCAAGTGACAATATCTACCTTTTACGTCCACCTTGCTGGCTTATTGATATGGATAGGCTAATTGCCGCCTACTCCCAATTTATTGTGCTATGCGGGCGTTGGTGAATGCTGTAGCGCTTCGCTGTGGAAGGCTTGTGAGAGCGACTGCAATTGGAGCCTCTCGGATACCCTTCACTCAAGATAGCTCCGTTCTCAACCATCATGTCTCACTTGCCTGCAGCTGCGCACGGTGGTCCTCATCCAATTCAAGATGGAAACAACGCCAGGGAAAGGATTACTTTGCTCGCGAGGCGAGAGTTCAAGGCCTGAAGAGCCGGGCTGCATTTAAGCTGCTTGAAGTAAGTCTCGGTGTTTACAGATACTACTATGCGCACCGGCTCACACTCATTTTATCGGATAGATGGACTCTAAATACAGATTGTTCAAAAGGGGTCAGACGATCGTTGATCTCGTAAGTCATTGGCCTCCAGTTTTAATCTCGTTCTGATGAAGAAAAGGGCTACGCTCCTGGGAGCTGGTCTCAGGTAAGATTCTCTCGACGCGCCTCGCATCATGCGCATTGTTGATCACCTATCTGCAGGTAGCAGTTGAACGAACAAAACCTAATGGGCGCATCGTTGGAATCGATCTTATTCCCGCACAGCCACCCAAGGGAGTGTCTACCATCCAAGGAAACTTTCTCTCGCCCGTCATCCAGAACATGGTAAAAGACTACCTTGCCGAATTCGTACAGAGGAGAAGCGCAGCAGACAGAGAAGTCGACATTGAAGAGGATGAAGAGGTTGTCATCACTGAAAGGCCCAGCTACATCGATGCCGAACGAGCAGAATCTTCCGACTCCGATCACAAGACGAGAATGAATGATGGAAAACTCGTCGATGTAGGAGTTCACAACTTGAACAGTCTAGTTTCTTTCCCCCTTACTAATAACTTCTTAGGTGGTACTTAGCGACATGTCAGAACCCTGGTTCCAAACCTCCGGCTTTTCCAGCAACACTTTGAGTAACCCTTATAACAGGATGATGAACACAAGCGGCATGAGTTTCCGTGACCACGCGGGCAGCATGGTGAGTTCCATATCCTCTCTCTAGAAAAGTCGAAATTCGAAGCACGTTAAACAATTAGCTAATATGGTCGTGCAGGATCTTTGTCTAGCTGCATTGAAATTTGCGAGCGACACACTTCGAACAGGGGGCCACTTCGTTTGCAAATTCTACCAGGGATCAGAAGATAAGGACTTGGAATTGATGCTCAAGAAGATGTTTGGGAAGGTCCATCGTGAGAAGCCGGAATCTTCACGGAGTGTAGGTTTGCTTCTCTTCCTTTCTATTGCTGCATACCTTCAGATGCTGACCTGCTGCACAGGAATCAAAAGAAGGTTACTTTGTAGCATTACGCCGGAAAGGCGATGTAACTTTAAACGATGTATGGAAATAATCTAGACGATATACTCTCGAATACTCTCTCATTGCTCGGCTTCGAATAGCTAGTCCAGTTGCAGTGAACCTCAAGTGTTGATAGTGAATGGGGAAAATTCAATGTACGCCAGATGTGCTTGTTCCGATTGATTACGTGCCAATATATCGTTTCGCCTTCATTAACATAGTAGCACTATTTTGAAACCAAACTATCGTCCTCCCCATATTCGAGAATGCTAGGTGGGATGCATACTGCTTGCTAGGTAGTAGGGAAGGTGCCTGAAAGAATGGCAAGAGGGAGAGGTGCAGCCCTAGGTACCGAAGTACTGTCCCCCTTCCATAACAGACTATATAGACCTCGATATGTGTGCCCATCGTTAACAGACGCTCCACTTGACAAACGCCACCAGTTTGATGGCTCAGTGGTATGAGTCGGCAGGACAAACTCCTTGTGTCAGGCAGGGCCACAGGCATTCAAGGGTTTTCCGGTCTCAGAGATGGGGTTCAACTCCACCCCTGGGATTCTTTTTTCATACTTTTGAGGTCGACCATTCAAATCTTGGCCAAGCTTTTTTTCTATATGCACTTCTTTTCTTTTCTTTTCTTTTTTCTTTTATCACACCATATCATTTGCCTGGGGTTACATTGCCCTTACTTGTAACCAAACTAACAAACCGATGCCTAGAAGCGCTACAGACACTCTATCTACCCAAGCTTTACGCTTCACAAAAGCAACCTATACATCTTCATAATCGCCTGTGGCACATGATAGCGCTCAGAGTCCAATCGTGCGTCAATACGCGGGTTGTTTTAGCAGTCCGTAGCTCACTCACATTGCATTACCCCTTTTGCCGATTTCCTCCCCCTACAACCCTTTATCCTAGAATTGTTACCGTCAGCCTATTCTTGTCTGACCGATCCAGAAAGGTTGCAGATATCGCGGCCACCACTGTGGTTATTCGAGCAATGTTTCTCATCAAATTAGAGTCGCAAGAGTGGGTGAGGGCACATCTTGACTTGGAGGCGGAGGGATATGAACCATAGAAGGCTCTGCTGAGACATTTGCGTGAACTGGATGTTAGTTGATAAGAATAGGATGTTGATACCAGTCATGCTGATGGCCTGTGGCTGCGTTGGCGACTTTCGGGTATGCAGGTGGCTTAGTCACCTACCAGAGAATTACATAGCTGAGTAGATTTCCTTACGCTAGTTAGAGCAATACAACTTCATCTCTCTCTAATTCTCAATCATCAAGTTGCCAGTCATAGACGTCAAGATTTAAGCGACTACCCACCAGCCTCCCTCCTATACTAAGTTCCTAGTCCTCATCGAGAACACTAACAGGGGTTTAACAAGATTAGCAGCATCGGCGTTCGGCTGCTCTGCGCCCTTCAGCCTTCGGGGTTATAAGAGCTCGCTTGTCCTGTAGCTATGAGCCATCGAACAGATATCGACGCAACCTCGTATACGACTCACCGACGTAACCCAATTCAAACAGTTTTCGCTTCTTCTCGTCTTTCGGCTGCATAAAGAACCAAGTGGCTGCGGCGTCATATTTTATAGGTTATAAATCTTGTAAAATATAACTAAATGCTGGTTGTAAAGTGGTATAAAATATTATTAGGTTTGTTTAAAAGTCTTAACTTATACCGAAAACAAGTATTAGACCCTTGTTTACTACTATAGAGCCAGCAGACTAATCTTTTTCAGACTAGTATATTCTAGGCTGGCACACCCTTCGGCGGTCCTTCTTATGATAACGAGGGAGGGATCGCACAAAGAACGTCATTCTCCTCGTATCGATCCGGCTTCTAACCGTGCCCGGTGGGCTCAACGTACTCGGTAGATATCTACGAGGTGTAAGCGATACTACTCTAGCAGCCTCAGATTATCCACCTGAGAAACGGGCGCGAGCCGATACAGGTAATAGACAGTGTTGTTGCGCAAAGAGCTTAGCACGTCTTTGTATTATTTCTAAAAGAAGAGAAAGCATCGTACGAAGGCAATTTTCTCCTTGGTCGATATTTGAATCCGAGTCTCCTCGAACGAGTCGATGGCCATGTCAATCGCGCGTATCCTCCGTCGCGAGGGATACTTTCGTGCGGTTCCCATCCAGTCGTGTGGTACCAACGCTGTTTCGTGCAGCCAGAATGCATGCGCCAACCGTGGTGGCTTCCCATTACGTGGTTGCCGACAAATTGCAGGTTTCCAGGGTGGTGCGTGTGCGGTGTGCATCTAGAGATCGCATGGCGCTCGTCGCAGTCATCATACTTAGGGGTGTCGTGCTAGGGGGAGAATAGTTATACGATAGGAAAATGGAAATACATGGAGTTCAGAATGACGCCGTAACAGTAGCAGCGACTGTGGCTTTCTTAGAAGTGACAAATGCGGCTCAGATCAATAGGAACTTACTTACCTAGTACCCATGGCGGGTAATAAATGCTGCTCTCTGCGGGTAAACTTCTGCACTCAGGCTCTATGCCATGAATTCTCACCAGACCAGCTTCTTTTCAGTGGGATTCGAGCATATATTTCTAGTGAATATATGATGTGTGTTGTTTAAATTGGTAAACAGGCAGCAGTCGATAGTATAAATGTCGAATAACTATAGCTCGATAGTATTATTTCAAACGTGTAGACATTGAATAATAATACATGCTGGGTAGCGGCGAGGTTTTTTCTAGTAACTGTTCTATGGTAGAAGGCATAAAACATTGTTGTGATGTGGATGCGAAGGTTTAAGTTGGGTGACGTTGTGAGGTGTACTACGCTACCTACTTAAGTACTCTGATAATAAAGTTCAAGCTATTGCTCTGTTTTAATGGTGGTAGGTTAGGCAGTTGTATAGAAAAGAATCTGCATCCCGACTATCCTATGATTGGTGAGATATATGAGGCTTGTAGGACTGGACTGATGGTGTCGATCTGAGCTACTGAAAGGTGATGATCCGGGAATATAGTTCGTCAAGTCAAAAAGGATTGTATTACTGAGTCATATTAGTCCTACTTCTAGTGTTGGTGTGTTGAAGGACTATCTAGGCAAGTTATTTTTATTATACGCGACTTTCAATACTTTCTTTGCTACCTTTTATAACCTGATCCCCCTTTTATTTTCTAATGCCAAAGTTTGTAGCATCAATCTTGGTGAGCTTATACTTTTTTCTGTGCATGTTATTTGTCCATTTACTGCCTGGGATATCTTTCTGTAAATTAGATACCAAACCACTAATAGGGAAGCTGCGAAGATATTTCTTCGGCTCGGTGGACGAAGGGGCAAGGAGCCAGAGAGGCAAGCGCTAATATCATCCTCTCTACCTAGGTAGGAAGTTTGATATTTTTACCTAGGTTAAGTAGGTATCTAAAGTAAGTAGTTACTTACGTACCAGTGTTGTTGCCCTATATTTGCTCCGTCGACTCTTGCCCTCCCATACCTACCTGATTCTCCCAATCTTCCCAGTCTTTTTGTCCCTCTGTTCTCATCAAGATAGGCACCTACTGTTCCTCTCCCAAACAGCTTTCAATCAATCCAACAAAGTTGCTTTTCTCGTTCCAAGCGTTGCTTTTACCTCATGTTCTTGGCCTATAGCCCCAACCGATTTGTTCATCCGATCGTTCTGTTATCATCCTCTTAGCTACGGATCATGCCTCTCAACAACGATCCTTGGACATATGCCCGACCACCACCACTGGAACCATCATCTGATGACCTACACGATGTGTGTCTTAACGACGACACACATGACTCCCGATCGGCTCTCCCTCCGGGAAGTCGACCTGAATGCCTCAAAAATCTTCTGCACGAGTGTCTATTCGTTACCTTGATCGCACTCGCTGCAGCAACCCCTGTTTTCCTTCAGCGATCCATTGTCGTTGTAACATCTTCTATAGCAGAGTCGTTGAGAATGTCGCCGGCTGAGCTGGCCTGGTCTACAGCCAGCTCAGGGTAAGTAGCTGGTACCTGAACTGTCAATTCACCGACTCACTTTAACAATGCGCTCTACAGGCTAACTACGGGCGCCTTCTTATTACCGTTCGGTCATATTGCCGATACATGTGCAGTACTTCCTCGAAAGGCCTTTTTAGTCACCAGTTTAACTGCCTTCGCATTGTTTGCTGCGGCTACCTCGTTTTCACAGACCGGTATAGTCCTCGATGTCCTTTCCGGCTTGACAGGGGTTGCTTGCGCGGCGAATATTCCTATCGCTCTAGGTATTCTGAGCCTAGTTTACCCAGAGAACTCGCGTCGGAGAAATATGGTCTTTTCATCCTTCTTCATGGGAACACCTGCAGCCACCATTATTGGGGGCTTGGGGTCCGGAGGGCTTGCTCTTCAGATTAGTTGGAAGGCGCCTTTCATCGCCTTAGGTGGGCTCTTCGCCATCATCTCCGTCCTTGCTTGGGTACTTGTTCCTAATGTGCCTGAGCCTGAAACTATACCGCAGAAGTCAGAGCTACGTATTACGACAGACCGCAATGCACCACACATGGTCATGCTCGGTGCCCCCAAAAAGATGGAAGCTATTCTGCAATTTGACTGGGGGGGACTGGCTCTGCTTCTCACGGGTGTTCTACTATTTACCGTGTCTCTCACCATTGGACCGGAGGGCCCTGAGCCATGGAAGACACCTACTGTCATCCTTCTCCTAACACTGGGATTGCTGTTCCTTGGAGGTTTCGTTCTTTGGCAGAATGTCTCTAAGCGCCCGATGATACCACCTTCAATGTGGAATAGTTGGAGTGTGACATTGGTGCGTTTTTCCCAGTTCAATTTACATGTCATTGCTAATTGTTATAGGTCGTCGCCTGCACTCTGGGGGCATCAATGGCATATTACTCGCAGCTATTCTGGGTTTCAATGTTCATGCAACAACTTGAAGATCTGAATTCTTTCGAGGTTGCGGTTAGACTATTACCGCAAGCACTCGTCGGATTGTTTCTAAGCCCTCTCGTTGGTCTGTTTATGCATGCGATCCCAGGCACCAGTTTGTTGGCATTTGCGGCTTTGGCCCTCGTTCTCAGCAACATATTTCTCATTTTCCTTCGTCATGATAGTCATTACTTACTTTGGATGTTCCCCTCACTAATGTTAAGCACTATTGGTATGGACTGGATCATGAACGTTGGATCGGTAAGACTCAATGCATTCCGCCCTGTAGGTAGCAAGAACTAATCGAGCTTTAGCTCCATATACTGTCTTCTCTGCCGCCAGAGCACCATTCAATCGGCGCTTCACTGCTCCAAACAACCAGTCGGCTTGGTGTCCCACTTGGTCTTGCGGTCACTACTTCAATCTGGTCTTCTTATGACGGAAAAGCTGACTGGTCCCAACCCGAGCTTGCGTACACACACACATTCATTGCGACCACTGCATTCTCAAGTCTTACCCTTTTGTTAGTCCCATTTATTCGCATTGGTAAACAAGGCTTCATCAAGCGGCCGAGCTCAGACCCTGAGGTAGACACTACGAGCCAAGTGAAGAGAAGACCACTTCTATTGAGCACCTCATCTCTTCACCCCACCGATAGCGATAAAAGTTCTATTAAAGATGTCGATCGCCGGCCCAGTAAACGGTGGTCTCCTGTTGGGAGTGTAGTTCCTTCGACAACAGGGAGAAGGTCAACCAGGGCTCCTTCCATATCATCACAATCGTCTATGGGTATGGATAGTTCAAGATCCGACAGTGTAGCTAGAACTGCGATACGCAGAGGACGATGTTCGTCTGAGAAGATCGTGTGGATTGTGTGCGAGGAATGTGGTACCAGCAAGCGCCAGCGGGAGTCATCCAGCCACACGATCATAGGTGATCCAACACGATATTTCAATGATGTCGTACATGGCGGTGATTCTGCTACTAGGAACAGAGATGCTGCCCATCACCAACCACATCACCATCAAACTCACCATCAACCACTTCATCAGACAGGTCGCCGAAGTCCTCCGAGACTTGGAAGTCCAATTCGCCATAACGCAGCGCAGAGACCGTATCCAGGTCGTAGACGCCTACCCCTCGTCAATCGCCAGATCATGACCCATCAGATATTGACTCAAGGGTTTCAGCTATGAATCTGAAAAACGTAATTATGGGCATGATCGGCTCTGTATCACATATTCACGTAGTAGGAAATATGACGATATAGACGATGCTGAGGTCCAGGGGCAGGACCTCCCAACAGAATATAGCTAAGCATTGATATCGTTTGGTACCCAGGACTGTTCGATGCAGGGTGGAAACTTTGGTCAGTTGAATTGTTTATATAGATACTTATGAGGGGTTATTGCATGTGCGCTATACTTATGTCTAGGTAGGAGGCTTGGTCTAATATTCCGGCGGATTATTACATCGCAATTCATGCTAATATACCTACACACCTATGCGTTATATGTGATCAATGTGCCAGCTACATGGCTAATTTGCTTAAATTCCCGTAAATTTGACGCTCTGGATGCTGATAAATTTATACAAAAACGCCTCTTAGACACCATGCTGTCTAGGCTGGAATATACTGTACACTTTCTTTAGTGGCTAATTTGTTTCTTTCCTTCTTTGAGATCTTGATTGTCCTCGTCTACAACTTAGCGTTCTTAGGCATCTTCGCCATGGCCTGACGAACGCCGAGATCCCCGAGAACCTCCTCGGCACCACCTAGGATAGCATCGAACTTGTAGGTGCGGTGGAACATTTCGATCACCCTTCCCATTCCCGACTGGGTCAAGCCACGACCACCGAAGATCTGGACGGACTCGTCGGCGATCTCGTGAGCGGCTCTCGTGATGCTCATCTTGAGGAGACCGATGGGACCGCCTAGATGCTTGGATTGCTCGCTGTAGGGCATGTTGCACATCTGGTACGTTATGGTCTCGAGCCATGACTGGTTTGCTTCAACTAGCGCGATCATCTTTGCGAGTCTGTTTTAATTGGAGTTGTTAGATTTCTGCTTTCGGTGTGATAGGGGGAGGTCGCAGTTCGGCTAGAGAGAAAAAGATGAAATAGGGGGGAAGAAGGGAAACCTACTTTTGTCGGATCACGGGCTGATCTATCAGCCGCTTCCCGAAGACTATACGTTGATGCGCCCACTTCAAGCACTCTTCTACCACCGTCCTAGACATGCGCACGGAGGTGCAGGCCATGCTCCACCGTTCGTGATTGAAGTTGCTGAGGATGACGTAGATTCCCTTGTTCTCTTCGCCGAGGAGATTCTCCACGGGGACCTTGACGTTGTCGAATGTGACGTACGCTGTACCAGCGGTGGGAGAATACGACGTCTTGATCGGCTTGGTCTCGACGCCCTCGCCGCGCGGGATGATCAGCACGCTCAAACCTTTCCCTGTCCGCACGCCGGTGATGAAGTAGTCCGAGTACACGCCGTTGGTGATCCACTTCTTGGTACCGTTGACGATGTAGTGCTTCCCGTCGGGCGTCTTCGTGGCCGTGGTGCGCAGGCCCGCGACGTCCGAGCCGGCGAAGGCCTCCGTGATGGCGAGACACATGTACTTCTTCCCGCTGAAGATCTCGTCCATGAGGGCCTTCTTCCGCTTCTCGTCCTTCATGTAGTTCATGACGCACGGCAGGCCGATGACCATGCCGGCGAGCTGGCCGTCTTGGAAGCCTCGGGCGTTGGCGCGCGAGCCTTCCTGACTTACGACCATGTCGTGGAAGTAGTCGAACTCCTCGCCGCGCACGGCGCCGTTCATCAGGTTCATGCCGTGCAGATGCTTGCCGGGACCGAGCCGCATGTGCAGTATGCCCAGCTCCGACATCCGGTCCACGAGCGCCTGGCTGATGTACTTGCCGTCGACCTCGCGGGCCTGGGCCTCAGGGGTGATGTACTTGTCGTTGAAGATGCGCATCGCCTTTTGTAGTTTCCGATGGCTCTCTTTGAAGTAAGGGGATTTGAAGGCCGGGGTGAGCCACAGGGGCTCGGCGTAGGGGACGAGGGAGAGGTCGCCGGGCTGAGGGGTTGCGACGGTGGGCTTCTCGCCCTCGACGGTGCCGATTTGCAGGTCCTCGTACTTCACCAGTACCTCGTGACGGTGCAGGTTGTAGAAGGCGGCCGTCGCGTCCTGGCCCGCGACTTGGCGGAGTACCGACTCGCCGCCTGGGTGCGCATCTAGGAAGTCGCTTACATCGTACACCTTGCTGTCGACGATGAACCAGACCGAGTCTTCCGTGTTGTGCTTGGCGACCTCGTCGCGGGTGAATGTCTTGGCCATTGTGGGAGTGAGATTGTACGGATGGTTCGACAGTCTATCTAGGCCAAAGCGAGAAGAGGTGATGAGAAGAGAAGGAGAAGAAGAAGAAGAAGAAGAAAGAGGTCTCGGAAGAATATACTCGGAGGAGAAAAGGAGAGAATAGCTGAATCGAATTGAATGCAAAAGAGGCAAGTAAATGCGGGCTGTCCCTCGGTATTTGCACCGTATGTATTGGTGATATGGAATTCATCGCAGGACTTCCCTGTTGAAAGAGCATCCTCACACGACGTCAGAATACCACTTATCATGAGATACTTCTATCCCTTACTGCAAAAGGCGACTCGAGGAAGTAGCTTTGGTAAGAGTCGATAACCGCGAGCCTCGGCTCAAGAATGCGGACCCGCCGAGATGGCTCGAGGATTGCATTCGGCCGACTCATGATTGGCCCCATACCTGATTCAAGTCAGAGGACCCCTGTAGCACTTGCGGAGCTAAGACTTAATTGGCTAGTCACCATCTGGAATGCTCACATGCGATCCGGGGTATTGGGTGGGTACCTCTGGATACTCGCGGAGGGATTAGCGGACGCCTTACGGAGTACTTACACTAGTTATTCAGGCACCCGAGGGTTCCTGGCCATAGAGCCATAGAGCCATAGAGCCAAAGAATCGTGAAATGCTTTTGACTCAACTAAATCAAGCCTTGTTGACTAGATGACTTGTGTGAATTCGCATATGTTTGCGATTTGATAGCCCTGGCTCTAAGTCGTAGGCAGGTACGGTTAACCGTGTTCTTTAAGAAGGCCATAAGCATATAACAACGTACGACGGACAATGCGTTTAGATGATATACAATGCCGGTTCTAACCTGCCACACAACGTAGATTAGATAAGGGTGGGGTCTAGATGAGGGACCCCTCTATCCCTCCTTGCCTCTGCATCCCAATATGATTTTTAGATAGCTACTTTTCAGCAGCAACGCAAACGCCATCGCCGCATTAATTACTCTAAGTTGAACGAACTCCCAGTAGCTTTAAGAATGCGCATCTTAGCCGAGATTTGCGACATTCTAGCGTTACTTGGTATCCTGTTGGCTCTCATTGGCTAGGGAGATACAAATAATAATTAATTGATATCTTGCACTTGACGGGCGAGCCCCCTGTTATTACATACATGTACGTTAGGCGAGAGTACCTTAGCGCCAATACCTATTTAACTTGGTATCTTTGTCGATCAAAGAGGCTGGACCGGAGGTGTATATCTAGTGTCTATGAGGAGGTATAATTATCTCCATCCTGCATGTAGACCTAAACTAGCCGGCAAGTATACCTTCTCGTGTAACTGGAGTTCCTACAACATGAAGAGAATGTCACATCACTAACCAACCTACTTACTTACATCTGTATATGTAGGTCTTTTCGCTTACCTGGTACTGCACACCGGAAAGCCCCGCCAGACAGGTCAGATATAATATCACACCAGTTGAGGCATTTTCCCACGGGGGATTGCCTCGTGATTGATGTCAAAGTGACACTGATCTTCCATTCCTCATTGCTGCCACTTCCGACTGGTCCGAATACATGAAGACGACAGTAACACGGTTGAGTTCTCTCCTGTGGTAGGTAGACTCTTTTCTTGCCATTTTCTAGGTTCCTGCAGTAAGCATGGGTTTCAATTCACCCCTGAGTGGGGGTACATTCCTCTCAAGCTCGAAATCACATCGCGTGGGAGTTGAAGCTTGTCACCCCTTTCTCCGCCTCCCGGGAGCCTCATGGGTATGTGTGTACTACTTTCGATTCCGGCTGGCACTTTTTGTTGGACCGGGTAGATGCGAGGGGTAGCGCGCTTCAACCTAATGGACGAAGAGAATAGAAGCACCCAACCCACGTGCGGCTCTTCTATCGTCCCGCCCCCTCCGTGGGAATAATGGACTGCAATATCTCTTTACTTTGTCGATCCAATACCCTCCATCTTCTTATCTGTAAAAGTCCGTAGCTTGCCAAGTAGGCAATCAAGGTTGCGATATTCGAAAAGCCAAGGTAGCCCGCAGTTTGGCGGTAACCCCCCAGAGTATTTATAGTCTGGCCTGCGGGTGGCCTTGTCTTTGAATTCTGCCATGTTATTTATGACCAAGCTCATCCAATATCAACCTAAACCGAGCCTCGAATTCTACCTCAAACTCACAATTCACAAATCTTATATCCGCTATCACACTAGCCTTCACTCTCGAAGAATAAGGACTTGCTGATTGCGAACATCATATCTCTGCACTTTCTCATTAATCTTCTTTTGCCTTGTTACCTTTCGTGCTTCCTAGTTCCAACCAACACTCTCCCACTGGAAACGATTTGAAACACTAGTAATCATGGATGCTCACCCGGTTTCATTCACCAGTGTTGCAGAACGAAGTAATTCCCGTATCTGGAAGGACTTGAGCGCGTACCGACACTTCGCAATCGTGCAAAAGCTCCTCCAAGAAGACATCTCGGGTTTAACCGTTGACATGACGGCCAAGATCGGCAAGGTACATTCTCACAGACCGAAAGCTCTCGAAAAGCTTCAACTTGTGGGAGCGCGTTTGGAGCACTGGTTTGCGGCTGAAACTTTTGGGGCCCGATCTGGCTTGCCCAGCACCTCCTAGGAGTCGCTGCTCAGATGAGTTCTCCTCAGCTTTTGCAGCATCAGACTCACACGTCTTTTTTCGTTTCTAGCGCCGTGCGCAAGTCCTTGGTCGCCCGCCCCGTGTCGGCATCGTCGGCGCTGGGCTCTCTGGGCTGCGTTGTGCCGATATTCTCCTGAGCCATGGCTTTGAGGTGACGATGATCGAGGGCCGAAATCGATTGGGTGGCCGTGTCCACCAAGTTTCTCTCATGCCTGGACACCTCGTCGAGTATGTGCTCCCAGTTTTATTCCTTTACCTCCAATTCTCTCAACTGCTTCTATGATATTAGATGTAATCTACATCTAATTGAAGTCGACGACTACACGTAATGAATTATGCTAATAATATACTGTTGACACAAAGCGCCGGGCCAAATTGGATCCATGGAACAAATAACAACCCGATCATGGAACTTGCCCAGAACACCAACACGGCCACGGGTTCCTGGACGGCGAAAACATCTATCATGGATGAGACGGGTAGAATCCTCCCACCGCTTGAAGCCGAGGTCTACTCGGATATGATGTGGGCCATAATAGGAACTGCATTTACTTACAGCAACAGGAATACCAGCACAATCAGTCCTGATGAAAGCCTCCTAGACTTCTTCAACAAAGAACTTGCTAGAAGGATACCGGAGAACTCGCCAGATTGGGAGAAAAAGCGGAAGATCATGGCTCAGATCGCTGAATCCTGGGGCGCGTATGTTGGAAACCATGGTAAGTGACAACAATAGTCATCCAGCTTTCATTCTTCCTTCTGCTCTGGTCTCCTTAGATACCCCCAAGGCTTCATGTAATGCCTGATAGCTATACACCCTCCCAAGGAAAACGGTCACTAATGTATTGGTGTTACAGTCTTCAGTCAGAGTCTCAAGTACTTCTGGTTGGAAGAGTGCATAGATGGCGGTAATGTCCCCTTCATTTGGTGTTATGAAATTTTCGTCTTACTGATCACACATTAGAAAACCTATTCTGCTCAGACACATACAGGAAGATTCTGGCAGCTGTGGCCAAACCCGCTGTTGATCGAGCGAGCTTCAGGTATAAGACTGTCGTCAATAAAGTCCAGAGTAGTGATGATGAGACCTGTGAAGCGCTCAAAGTGTTTACCGAATCTGGTGAGACACTGGAGTTTGACGAGGTTGTATTCACTGCACCCCTAGGCTGGCTGAAGCAACATCCAGATACGTTCAACCCTCCACTACCAGCACGGTTAGCACAAGCTATCAGGAATATCGGCTACGGATGTCTTGAGAAAGTCTACATTAGCTTTGCCAAGGCGTTCTGGCGCTGCCCTGGATCCGAAGACGATACACGGGGCTTCATCCAGCTTCTCGCGCCGAATTACGCACTGGACTCGAATCCAAACCGGTGGAACCAAGAGGCCGTCGAACTAGCCTCGTTTACGCCGTCGGATTCCCACCCGGCTCTCTTGTTCTACACGTATGGCGACCAGTCTAAGTACCTAACCAGCGAGGTAGCCAAGCTTTCGTCGAAAGAGAAGAAAGACGCCTTCTTGTACGAGTGGTTCCGACCTTACTACTCTCGTCTGCCGCACTACAATGAGAACGCCCCCGAGTGCCAGCCGGTGGGATGCTATGCTACAGAGTGGTTGAACGACGACCTAGCTGGCAATGGCAGCTACAGTAATTTCCAGGTTGGCCTGGAAGAAGGCGATAGGGACATTAAGACCATGAGAGAGGGAGTGCCGGACCGTGGGCTTTGGTTTGCGGGTGAACACACGTCACCGTTCGTCGCGCTCGGCACTGTCACGGGCGCGTATTGGAGTGGCGAGTCCGTTGGCAAGAGGATCGTTCAGGCGTATGGTAGAACGGTAGAGGGGAAGGGGGCGTAGATGAGATGAACTGCCTACTTACCTAGCTAGACCCAGGCTTTCTTTCTCGGGAGGTTGGACGGTGA
The DNA here is from genome assembly GCA_022495085.1 of Xylaria sp. FL1042. Taxonomy (NCBI): domain Eukaryota; kingdom Fungi; phylum Ascomycota; class Sordariomycetes; order Xylariales; family Xylariaceae; genus Xylaria; species Xylaria sp. FL1042. The sequence continues at coordinate 123,582 of MU380185.1, read as the reverse complement.
GAAAGCATAGTGTCTATATGCTTCTTGGATGATTGTGGTGGTGTCCTGTTTTGGAGACATAGGTATATGATGAATTGATGATACAATTACTAGCCTTTCTGCGATCTGTGCATTTTTATTTGATATGCAGTCAATGATGATTTTATGGTCAAGTACCAATCGATTTTGGCTGTATAGGTCTGAAAGTGAGGCGTCTAGGCATATGGAGAGGGTCCACTCTCAGTGGACAGTATCTCCTGATTGGCTCATGAGCCATCTAAGACCCCTTCTTAGCCCTGACCACGGTAACACGTTAAGCACCTACCCACCTACCGATAAGAAATAGCGCCATCGATAGTGGAGGGGTCACCTCGATTACTGTCCCATTATCGCCCCCATCTGACGTCCGCAATGAGCCGGAGCGGTCCTCGTCCTTATCAAGGCATACTTGAATAGGAAGAGCCTTTCCAGTCCTGGCCGCGTTTCTCCACGTCAGAATCGACGGCCGCTCCAATTCCCTGTGATCCCTGCGTGGCTTGGCTGTAACGGGACCTCATCAGCTGCCAGGGAGCTATACCATCGTCATCGGGGCATACGACTCCGCCAGCTGCAGTGGCAGTCATCCCCTACTACCTACCTAAACTACTACCTACATACTACCTACAACACTGTACCACCCGCTTCATTGTACCCCCATAGCGCATCTGTGTTGGGAATCCATCTAACTTCCAACCTTAAACTAACATCTCGAGCTTGTATTCTATCTCACACTTCTTCTTTTCATCTCCCTCCCTCCCTCCCTCCCTACCTACCTACCTACCTAATATTATATATTACTTAGTCTATCCCTTTCGACGTCCGACCCTACTATCCTGGACTTGCTGTCAATACGGAGCGACATGCACTCCTCCCCGCATCCCGGCTCTTGGGGTATCGTGATCAAGCAACCTATGTTCCCCCACATGCGGTTCACGCGCCGCCGCTGGTGAAGGTGAAGCCTGCCTAGGTGGCTGACCAGCCCTGCCGCCCGTTTTCTCTTCGCCCCCCTTCGTCATTCGTCATCTCGTTTCTTTTCTGCGATTTGACCCTCGCTCGCTCACCACCGCCAGCCATGGCGGCCTATTTCCAGTCCTTTTGGACTTCGAGCATGCCCAAGCGACTCCTCCGTTATGTTTTGTCTAAACTCGACTACTTCGAAACCGATGCATTAGATCTAGACAAGATCGACGTTAGCTGGGGACAGGCTAGCCTCTTGACATGGCAAGATGTTGGTGTTAAGATCGATGTATGTTGAGAACTCCTTTGAAGGCACCACCGTTTTGTTTGACTTGCCGCAGAGAGAGCTAACCAAGACTTTGCCGCTAGAAATTAGAAAAACTACTACAACTACCCCCATCAATCGAAATACAGAAAGCCAAAGTCCTAGTACTGCGTGTGACCGTTCCTGCCGCTATCCACTCGAGCCCCATACATGTCGAGGCCGATGGGGTTGAGATAAAGCTTAGGATCGTACCCCCGGAAGAGCAGAAAGCCCTACGAAAAGGGACATCTAGACGGAAAGGAAGCCGCACACCTACACAATCTGGACAAGACGACTCAGTTCCACATGCTATCGACTTAGCCCAGTCGTTCCTAGAAACCCAGCCTCGCAGAGACAAGGAGGAGCTCCAAGCAGCACTAAATGCCGAAACCCAAGATCTAGCTGCGTCGGTAGCAAGTAGCGATGATGGAAGCGAGGATGACTATGGTTTTGGGACAGGACAGCCCTTGTCACTACCGGCATTTCTCGCCGACTTTCTACAAGGCATGGTTGATCGGCTCGAGTTTGCTATCAAAAGCGTAACCTGCCACCTCGACGTCGAAGTCCCTATCGAAGCTAATTCATCAACGAACGAGAGAATCACGTTTCAACTGGCGATAGATGAGATTAATGCTGAGGGCGTCACGTCAAGCAAAGGTCGAGACAATAGTGCTGATGCTACCTCCGCACCCATCCATAAAGAAGGAAAGCGATATGTAGAACTGAACAAGATCAGGGCCTCCCTCATATCTGAAGCCGATGTATTTTCGGCTCTTTCTAGAACCTCGTCTATGCCATCCTCTGTCGGGACAACTTCTCCCGTTGCAACGAGTCATCGGCCGTTATCTCGAGAAACCACCTCTATGCCAACAACTACCCCCCTAGCTGACTATTTGACTGATTCTACGACCCTCGAAGATAGCCACTATCACCCTCTCATGGATAGTGAAGACGCCTTTGACATCCCTTACGACCTCGGTAATTTGAGCGATGATCCCGACAATGATGAAATTCGGTCTACTCCATCAACACCCCGAGCCCCTACATCTCGAAATCCAATCCAAAGTCCACCGAGAGCGCCGCCGTCAATCTACCCGGCCCAGTCAACAATAGCGCCCCGTAAAGATCCATGGACAGACTTACCAGAGCCATCTGCGCGGTCTGAGCCCATGCTTGAACAGCTAGGTCGCTGGGGAGCAGCCTCGGCTGACTCCATAAAGCATGACCCAAACCCAAGCCTCTCATCTAGCCAAAGTGGCGAACCATCCCCATCTGCTACACAAGATCTGGCGCAATCTCATCTTTTCAGTCATGAGGAGGCAGAGAGCATGTATATGAGTGCCTTTTCACATGCAGATTCGTCTCACATACGCCAGACAATGCCTGGTGCGTGGGGTGGCGAACACTCCATCGAGGAGAGTGCTCTAAGAGATAAACAGCTTTTAGAATCATTAACTATAGACACGGCGCCATCTATTAAGCAGTCTCCTCCTATTGAAACAGTAGGGCCTGTGTTGGAATCAGGGGCCATCGTGGATAATCTTCATGAAGCCATGCATATGCCAGATGACGCATTTCACGACATTCCTGATAACGTCGAGTCCCAAGATAACCACTCACCGCGAATTCGAGATGCTTCGACGGACGAAAACGTAGCTGAAGAGGCTATTACACCGAAAGGGCCAACTCGGTTGGTCAAAGAACTGATCTCAACAAACGCATTGCGTCTTTGGGTCCCTTCTAAGCCTTCTTCCCCTCCTGTTTTCGCTTCGGAATTAGATGTTAGCAGAGCTAGATCTCAGAGTCATCTAGATCGATCCGTTGGCAACATCCCTGGTGCATTTTCAATCCACAGATCTGTAGCCCAGTCTACTGCTTCTGTACAAGAGTTTTCTCTCCCCGCTTCGGAAGTACATAACCATGATAGTTCCGCTGATACTTCCTTGGAAGTCGTCTTATTACCACTAGAAGTCAAATTCGATCTCCCTACAGCGTTCTTACTCACCACCGTTATAACGCGCATTCTAGGGGCACTGAAAGAGCCAAGTGTCCAGGCAAAAGCCGAAAGCCCTTCATCCTCTTTACCTAATATCAAAGTTATTGTCGAAAAGATCTCTATCCACTTTCTAGATGTTTTATCTGGCATAGTAGATACTCCTGAACGAATTCTTGGTGTACGCTCGGCTCCGTTCGATGTCGATGCGCTTCTCACTACGACTCTGGAAAATATCGTTGTGAATGCGTCGCAAACCCAGCTTTCGTCTACCACATCAGTTAACGTCGGTAAATTCAAATTTGGCTATGCTAATGATGATATTATCTCATTCGATCAGCGCATCCAAATGCGTTCTTCCATTAGGGACGCCTTCCCGTCCGCAGGTTCAGATATCTCACTAACCGTTGTCCAATCGTCTGATTCAACAAGATGTGAGGTTAAGACGCTTCCTCTGCATGTGAAGTTAGATCTCCCAAGGTTGGATGAAACTTTCACTTGGTTTGGAGGGTTGAGTGGCTTTCTCAATTTGAACTCTTCGATGAGTCTGAATAACCTTCCGCCAACTCAGAGCCCAGCAAAACCGCCCCAGAAACCCCGAGGTGTCAGATTCGACGCACCAATACGCCCGGATGATATTTCAGCAAACTCCGAGAACAAGGTCAATATGCGAATTGGAGGGTTTCGCTTGGGTCTTCTTGGGAAAGAATGTAGTGTCTCGGTAGATACTAGTGCCGTGAAGCTTGTTAGTCGAGAAGAAGGCCTCGGGGTTGGAATTTCAAAAATCCAGCTCACGGGTCCTTACATAAGGCAGTCGATAGGAGACCCTCCAGTGCATGCCATGATCACAAACACACGGGTTGAGTTCTTGAATACTCCAAAGGATAATGATCTGGAACGTCTCTTGGAACTCATTATTCCATCTAAGCACAAGTTTGACAAGAGCGACGACGAAATAATGGTCGATACGCTCCTCCGTCAACGAAGAAAGGGCTCTGTCTTGCGCGTTAATATTGACGACATAGACATCAACGTGGAAAAGGTCCACCAGCTTGAAGTGTTGTCTACTTTGGGTGAGGATGTCGCACGCTTGTCCACCGTAGCTAAATACCTGCCTGAGGATGATCGACCCGGCCTTCTCACTCTAGCGCTTGTTCGTAACATAGACGCTACTGTCACTCCCAACGGGAAGATCGGTGCCGTGCAAGCCTCTTTAAAAGATCTCGAGCTGGGGCATATTACAATGCCATCACTATTGGCTGTGGGACTGGGAAAACTCTCCATCCTTCGCAACCATAGCGAGCAATTAGTCTCGTCTGTTCTACCTCCCGGTAAAGGGGATCATGGTCCAGTCGTTACTATGAGAATGATTGGCGATGAGATGGAACCTATCATCAGACTAAGAATGCGGTATTTGGATGTCGAGTATCGAGTCTCCACCCTCATGGATCTCTTAGATCTTGGAGAAGACGCTACACCACAAGACTTTGAAATGTCTCTCGCCGCGTCAGTCGCTAACTTGGGAGACCATGCTCACGCAGCAATCACCGGAAAACCCAAGGCAAGTTCTACGTTGACTGAGCAGAGCAAGGGAAAGCCCACAAAGGTTGACATTATTCTTCATGATTGCCTTCTTGGTCTGAATCCACTCGGACTTCCTTCGAAGATGGTCATTGTATTAACCAACACTCACCTTGAAATCGCTCTTTCCAAGGGAGATGACGCAAACGTGCTTGGATACTTCAACAAAGCATCTATACTACTTATTGATGACGTATCTGCAAAGGACCTCAAGAGCCCGACCGCAGCATCAAGAAGACGGTCGTCAAATGCGGCAACTCCACAGATAGTCGAGCTTTGCCAGCAAGGATTCGTAGATGTCTGCTACATCTCCTCTGCAAAAATCGTTGTTCAAGTTGGCGCCAATCAGGAAGATGGAACAAAATGGATTGATGTTGAGTTGCGGGACGATCTCCTCGTCCTAGAGACCTGTGCGGACTCAACCCAAACTCTCATCGCCCTTGCCAATGCACTTTCTCCACCAACACCTCCAAAGAAAGAGATCAAGTACAGGACCAATGTGGTGCCAATGAATGATCTGCTTGCCTCTATTTCAGCGGATGCTTTTGGTAAAGCGGAAGGAGATTACAATTTCGAAGACGACTTTCTTGCTCATGAATTAGGTGGCGATGATGATACTTTGCTTGAACTCGATGGCTCTGACTACTCTGGTCCACTTGCTGTCGACTCGCAGTACTACGATGATTCAACCGCCGAAGAAGAAATTCTAGATCACGCAGATTCCGGTCTATCGGATAAGACTACGGCGCGGGATACCACGGATGGTGTATTGCTGACAAACTTCAGTAGTCAGCCAGAGGACCTAGACGAAGAAGATGACCTTGTTATACACGAGAATTATTTTAGTTCTGGGTCCGTCATAGAAGGAACAGCACACCGGTGGAACTCAACAAATAACGCCTATGATCAGTCCAATGACGCCAAGGTTCACAAAAGCCCACTCTCGGTCCGTGTCCGCGATGTACACTTTATCTGGAATCTTTTTGATGGCTACGACTGGAACCATACACGTGACGTCATCTCAAAAGCCGTTCATGACATCGAAGCGACAGCTGTTGAGAGACAGACTAGACAAGATCGCGCTCGCTCTGGGACAGACATGGAAATTGTGGAAGAAGAGACTGTAATTGGTGATTTTCTCTTTAATTCCATATATATTGGCATTCCCGCAAATCGAGACCCACGAGAACTCGCACAAGCCATCAATCAGGAGCTGAATGACAATGCTACGGAGACTGAGTCGATCGCGACCACAGCAATAACCGCGACACCAAGCCGACAAGGAAGCCGACAAGGTGGTACACATCGCCCCAAGAAGAGACTGAAGCTTAATCGCAGTAAGCGACACAAGATTACGTTTGAACTGAAAGGTATCAACATCGATTTGATTACCTTTCCACCAGATTCGGGTGAAACGCAAAGCTCGATTGATGTACGAGTTAAAGACTTGGTGATATTTGATCACGTTCCAACGTCTACGTGGAAGAAATTCGCTACGTATGACCAGGATGCGGGTGAGCGAGAAATGGACGCTAGCATGGTCCATCTTGAAATCCTTAATGTTAAGCCTCTGCCTGAACTAGCTGCAGCCGAGATTGTCCTTAAAGCTACTGTCCTTCCCCTCCGATTGCATGTCGACCAAGATGCCCTTGATTTCATCACTCGATTCTTCGAATTCAAGGATGACTCTAAGCCTACCCATGCTTCACCTAGCGATATTCCTTTCATACAAAGGGCAGAGGTCATGTCTATACCTGTCACCCTTGATTTCAAGCCAAAAAGAGTCGACTATGCCGGTCTGCGATCAGGCCATACCACTGAGTTTATGAACTTCGTGGTTCTTGATCAATCTCGCATGGTCTTACGTCGTACCATCGTATACGGAGCTTCAGGGTTTGATAGACTGGGACAGACGCTCAATGATACGTGGATGCCTGATGTTAAGCGAAACCAGCTCCCCGGAGTCCTGGCCGGTCTTGCACCCGTTCGCTCGCTTGTCAATGTTGGCAGCGGTTTCAAGGATTTAGTCGAAATTCCAATTAGGGAATACAAGAAGGATGGAAGAATCGTTCGTAGCATAAGCAAAGGTGCTGCCGCATTTGCCAAGACAACTGGAACTGAACTTGTCAAGTTGGGTGCAAAACTAGCCGTTGGCACTCAATATGCTCTTCAAGGCGCAGAGGGAATCCTGACGAAGCAGCCCGGTGCTCGAGAGTCTACTGAATGGGACGACGAAGACACAGAGTCCGAGGAGACGAAACAAATCAGTTTGTACGCTGATCAACCCACTGGCGTCGTCCAAGGTCTCAGGGGTGCCTATTCCAGCTTGGCCCGCGACCTGAATCTGGCAAGAGATGCCATTATTGCTGTGCCTGGTGAAGTGATGGAGAGCGGCAATGCCCAGGGAGCTGCCAAGGCTGTACTAAAGCGCGCGCCCACTATCATATTCAGGCCACTCATCGGTTCGAGTAAGGCTATCGGACAGACTCTGATGGGTGCCACCAACTCGCTAGACCCACAGAACAGGAGGCGAGCGGACGAGGTTAGTTTCCCAATTATCCAGTCCCTCTGGTCTCAGGTTGCTAACCTTATTCATAGAAATATAAGAGGCATTAATTGTCTTTTTTTTCATGCATGTCTTGGATTCATGGGTTCTAGCTTTGATATATTTTTACTTCTGCAAGGAGTCTTTGGGGCAGACATATTTCGGCGCCACTTTCGTTTTAATCTCACTCTTGTTTCCATACTCTTAGCATGATGCATAAAACGAATGAAAGAAAGAAAGATACTTAATAGCATCGTAATGCATCATAGACGGCGCCAGGGTGGACTTTTTCTTTAATAGGGGAAGGGAGACTGAGATTGATGGCAGGGCAACCTTGTAACTATCCACCTATAGCTACCTGTCGATATAACATCGGCGCCTAAGTTCGTAAATATACAATCGCCATAGTATTATTATCTGTACTTTTGAGCTTTTCTTCGTATTTTCTTGCGATCTAGTGTGAAGGGTTAACAGGATATACGCCTAGGTATATGACATGCAAAATGCCATCCCCGTTAATCTACTGCTCTCAAAGCTTTTCGTTCCACTTGGCGATAATCTCCTGGGACATGATTTCATAGAACCCTAGTTCATCTCCTTGGTAATAATCGTGTGTAAGCATCCATCACGCTAGCATCTTGTGAGAAGTCAAGCGACTAGCCAGCTTCATTATGCATACCGGTTTTCTAGTGTATCTTCCTGCCTAGTGTCCATATATTCTCGATATATTAGACATGGACATGAGTTAAGACTGTAGTGAGACAGGGAGGGGAGCGAGTTCTCTAGGGGTCGTAGTGGAGGGTCTATGTGGTGGGTGTGGTTGTATGAAAATCGACTCGTGATATACGCTTGTATCTGTGTATCGCCAGTCTGCTCACTAATCTACCCGTCGTCCTCTCTGACAGGTCCACGTACTGAGTTCATTCATTCAATCGTGTAGACTGGGAAGAACTAGATGATATACAAGCCCGACTTCATCTAATAGACGGGGATATGAGATGGCATGTTGGGTTCTACGGTAGAAAAGAAAAAATTACCTAGCATCCAAATCCTCCTTCTAAATGAGTGCAGGTTACTCTTCATTATTGTATATATGCTTATATATCTTCAACTTCGATGCTTATTCCCTGTATCCTTGGAAATACATGACAAGAAAGACGAAGCTTAACCATCAGCCCGTATCGATGAGCAAGTAATGCTCGGGCTTTTCTCTCTCCCTCCCTCCCTCCCTTCTCTATTCCTCTTTACTTCATTACTTCATTCAGCCATTCAAATCTTCAAATCTTCGAATTCTCAAAAGCCCGACGCGGATACTGATCACATAGTCATAGAAGTCTTCCCCAATCCTGTCATATCTTCTTCCCCCTTCCCCCTTTCCCCTTTGTTCCTTTCATCCCTTCTGTTCTGATCCACATACTCCCGAACTCCCTCACACACACATACACACACACACATACACACACACACACACACACACACACACACACACACACTCTCTCTCTCTCTCTCTCTCTCTCTCTCTCTAAGACCCCTTAAATCTCCAACCTTCCCTCCCTCGCAGCACGTCTCCGCGAGCGACAGTAATTGCACAGGGCAAGGGGCAGCGCGATGACGAGGAGCGCGGCGGAGATGCCGAAGAAGACGCCGGCGAGGAGGTCTGTCGTGGTTGATTCCAGAGCGTAGCGCTCTGCTGGGCTATGGCGTGGCATTTGGTGGTTGGGGGTTGGGGGTTTTTCGAGGAGGTAGATGTGTGTGAGATGATTATCAATAGATGTTGGGATGATGATTGGTTGGTTGGTTGGTTGGTTGGTCAGTGAGTTGATAAGATGGGTAGGTTGGTTGGTAGGCTGAGAGCTTTGCGATGATCTCATAGATGGCGATGTGTCTACGGGGGATTGGTGGTTTGATCTATTAAGGATATCTCCTTTTCGTTATCTTCCCTTCAATGTTGATGGTGGTGACGAGAATGGTGCCGACCAATAGTGAAATCTACTCGGTCGCTTGCTCATATCCTCGAACAAATACGAGTGCGTCTCAGTGTGTATGCGTGTAAACGTAACCAAACCACCCTCGACTTCGGTTATTTGTTGTTTGTTATCTTTGGGAACAAAGAAAACATAAATAAGTCGGGTCCGAATATCATACTCTCGAAGCAACAATCCACATTAGATATAGGAGATTAGATACCTTACAATGGTTGGTGACAACTCCGCTCGACCGGGATGTAAGGGGATGGATGGAGTTTGTTGTGTGACCTCATCTCCACCTGGGAATTGACTCGCATGAAATGGCCGTGTCATACAAGTGGTATAGGGGACACAAGACGTGAGAAATACACGGCCGCGTGCCGGCATTGTATTTGCGTTGTCCGCCTCTGGCTTGGAGATGCTTGGTCAAAGGAAAAGCTTTAGCCGCGTCTGTTTTACTTGTATAGTTGGCCGGCTGCCCTGAGGAGCTGATGGTGTTATATCCGAATATGCTTCATTAGGAAGAACGAAGCTAGTTTATACAATCTGTGCAACAGAGATGTTACAAGCTATGCGGTCATCCGCTTTTCACGATCACTCAGTCACTGGACACTACAGCCACACTACGGCACCGCATCTCTACTAATGAATTTCCTCTTGACCAACCTCACCCATCTCCTGCGTCTCCATTCGCCCCTCCTGCCATCCCCGTCCTCGCCTTCCTCCCAGCTTGGCCTCGGCCGCTTGAATGTATCTGGATTCTTTCCTTTGCTTAGAGTAGAGCCGTCGATGACACCGATTCTTTCCCCCTGTTCATCGTAGATATCGTACACCCATCTCTCACCCTCCGTCTCGATCTCGACACCGGTAATGATGCGCTCTTCCACCCACTCGCGACTCCAGAGGTCGAGCGCCCACTTCTTCTCGCTCCACTCCCAGCCCTGCGGTGGCTGGACGTCCTCAAAGAACCGGGTGCCCACAGGCCGTTCACCCGCAATGCGTGCGGGTGAGAGGGGATCATAAGGCGAAGCTGAAAAAAGCCAGGGCTCCCATTCGCCGGCACCCGAGAGCCGCTGCAGCTCGAAGATCTCTACCTCGCGTGTTTCGGGCGCACTATCTAGTATTACGTCTGTTTCTATCCACTTCTCAACCCACGTCATAGCTTTTTCCTCCTGCTGGACATGTTTCTTGTGCGCCGTCTCTAATTGTCTCTGGACAACAGGGTGTCCGAGACACGTGACCCCCCATCCTGCAACTAGGAAGATCAGTCGCCAGGGGATGATGTTGGCGGCTATGCACATGAACAGGCAGGCCGCGAATAGGACAACGAACAAGGCACTACCCTGGGCCTCGTTGCTGAAGTTAGTCCGCGGTACTACGAACTTGACGATGGCGTCGTGCATCTGGCTGAAGTCTTCCATGCTGTTCTGCAGATCTCGCATATTATGGAAGAAATCCCGACTCAGTTCCTTCACAGGCTTGACGGTGATGGCGGGAGCGAAGGGCGGGCCGCCGGGCGAGTAGCCGATGGCTTGCTCGTTGGTCAGGCTGAACTCGGCCGCGGGGTGCCGCGCGATGAAATTGGGAACCAGGATACTAACCAGGAGTACCACGAGCGGCAGCAGCGGCAGAAGCGAAGGGTCCAGACACACGAAGGTATACACGGCGAGAAAGGAAAGGGTATGGGTGGGGTGGCGCCAGGCCAGCAGGCGGATGACGCGGGCCTGGAAGACGAAGACGACGCCGATGCGAGCGTTGAAGCGGCGGAAGTTATTGGACATGGTCGGCAGGTTGAAGTTGGGCTTGGCGACCCGGCCTGGCAGAGGCTCGTCCTGGGGGATCTCGGCATCGTCGAGGGGCACTACTTGCGCCAGGAGCTTCTCTACGAGACCATCTTGTATGCGTGCCTTTTCCTTGAACGCAGAGAGACGACCGCGTAGCCCTCCACTGCTACGCGACGGGGTTTCCGTATTTTCCATGTCCGACTGATACGAATCATGGCTCTCGTTGCGCTTGTGTGATGAGACCGAGGGTGTCGGTGCCTGGGATCGAGGTGACGGGGTGTTTAGGATTATAGTTGGTATAGGGTCGTCGCGGTTGACGAATGATTCCCGAGCGCTGTATTCATCCATCGTTGATAGTCTTCAAAATGCCCCTCTAGTGCTGTTATAATCCCTCCCTCGGTTCCTTCGCGTTTGTGGTTGGGAGGCTTCACGATGACGTAGGTGAGAGTGACATGTAGTCCTGTCGGATCGTAACCTACGCCGGGCGAAGGGGTCATATTATTGAGCGAATAGTTGAATTAGTAGTATGCCTTACATATAGAGGTCGCGAGAAAATAATGGTACAGTCTTTTGGTAAGGATGATAGGATGAGAAGGAATATGGAATCTGGGAAGGTGGAATTGACATCACATGCAAATATTGGGAATTAGGCAAAGACGTAAGTAAGTGCAGGGGTCTGGGATACCAGCCCGCTGTCAGCTAGTGGACTTACTTAGTAGTGTACCCATATAGTGGGTCGTATGCGGGGTTAGTAAGCTGATAATTTAGCGGGGTCCAGTGGGGCATTGTACCTACTTAGCTTGCCAATTCTAGAGCTTGCAGCTTTTTTTGGTTCCCAAGAAGCCGTCGTCAGATCTTATCACTAAAACCAACAATCATCACCAACTCTTCACAGCCAGTGTTCAAAATACCAAACGCGATTGAGAAGGCTCAAAATTCAATGTGAAACTATATTGAAAGTCGATAAAAATAACCCGGAACCGGACGAGACACACACAAGCATGCCCATCACAATACTACAGCCTGCACCGCCACCAGCACTAGGCTATATTCCGTCCGGCCGCTCGGATGCAAACTCAGATTCCGACTCAGAAGGCGGCGCTGATATCGAAGGCGATGTATATATGGGAGGAGCTTCAGAACGGCCTAGCCGATCACACGCGATAGTGACTCCCGGCGAAGTAATAACAGAGGACCTCCAATGGATGAGGTAGGTAAAAGACTCGGACCTGAAATACATCTTCACTTCACCTTAACTATACCCGAGACTAACACGAATTACCTCCCTCCCTTCTACAGAGGCCACGGAACCTACACAACCCCCGACCCCTACGCCATCGTCTCCTCCGTCGCCGGCACGCTGGCCAAGACGAACAAGCTCCTCTCCGTGCGTCCTCTGCGCGCGCGCTACACCCCAGAGATAGGCGACCTGGTCGTGGGCCGCATCGTCGAGGTGCAGTCGCGGCGATGGCGCGTCGACGTCGGCGCCGCGCTCCTCGCGCAACTACCCCTCTCCGCCATCAACCTGCCCGGCGGCATCCAGCGGCGCCGCACCGAGACCGACGAGCTGCAGATCCGGACCTTCTTCTCCGAGGGCGAGCTCCTCGTCGCCGAGGTGCAGCAGCTCTACGGCGACGGCGGCCCCGTGCTGCACACGCGGTCCCTCAAGTACGGGAAGCTGCGCAACGGCTTGTTCATGGCTGTTAGTGGGACCGGTGGTGGCGGTGGTGTTGTGCGCGCGCGGCGCCAGGCTTTTGCTATGGATATCAATGTTGGTGGGGGTGGGGGTGGTGGTGGCGGTGGCGCGGCTGATGACGCTGAGAAGGTCGATGTCATACTTGGTGTTAATGGGTATATCTGGATTAGCAAGCATATCGAGGGCGAGGGACCCGCGGCTGAGACCTCGGGACCGGCCATCACCCGGGTTGAGGAGAGTGTGGGGTTGAATGTGTACTCGAGCCAGAACGACGAGATACCCGTTGGCACGATGCGCGAGATCGCGCGCGTTAGGGGCGTCGTCGAGGCCCTGGTTGAGCACGGATTGAGAGTCGACGAGGAGATGGTGGTGAGGGGGTATCAGGAGGCTGTTGAGCTGGCTAGGGGCGACGGGGATGGCGAGGAGACGCTCTACCTGGGTGGTGAACGGGGAAGGAGACTTGCGGATGCCCTTGTTGGTTGGTAGTCTTAGGACATTATAGATATCTCGCGGAGACGAGGGCGATATACATAGAGAGAGGTAAAGAAAAAAAGTCATGATACCCAATGCTACGAGTCTTTGGGAACAACAGGCGCTTCCCAAAAGCAAGGTTCGACCACTGAATGGATATTCTAATCACAGCCTTCATCTCGCGCAAAAGAAGTCCTTCATAGAATCCAGGCGATGAATTCCTGGCCGCTGAATTACAGACTAGCTAGATCAAGAGTGATGTACATTCACTCTTACTCGTCAAAATAAGACTGAATGAAGCACCTACGTCTTCTTACGATGATAGAACTACCTAGCGCATGAACTCCCCTTGAAGACCATTCAAGAGTGTATAGCTTCTGAGGTATATCTTTTCTCAGAAGCTATTATCAAAATGTCTTGTTTATGGCCCTCTCTAGTGGAAAATCTATTAGTAGATAGGAAAAGTAAAATAATTGAAAAAAAGGATAGATCGACCGGCAGAGGAATCGAACCCCTGCGCTAAGCGTTCCCAAGTAGGTCTTCTTATATGCATACAATCGTTGTTATATGCTCTAACGTGTTAGATCCATCCTAGGTTGTTACCTGCCCTGCGTTCGTTATGACTTACGATGGGGTATCTCGGCATTTGTTAAATTCGTTCAGATTTTTTTGGTGTTCTTTTTGTTATTGGATCAGTTCACTATATATGTTACGGCGCCGTATTTGTTATTGTTATATACCGATATACAGTACTATATACCGGGAGACCTGCTGTATCCGCTAGGCCGTACCAACTCGGCCATTAGACAGACATTTATTTTTATGTTTTAACATTAAATTCAATATATATTTGCTTGTTTTTGCTGCTGGGTATAGAGTTTTGCGCTAGGGTGTACTGACACACCCCGTTACAATGCGGAAGTAGATATAGATCAGGCAGAAATAGTCAAGAGTAATAATTAATATGTGAATCACCGTGAGTGATGATATAGACCCCAGCCTCTTGTGCCTTTTATGTATACATGAACCACAAAGAGAAAGAGAGACAAAAAGCAAGGAGCCGCGAAGTGTAAGGTAAAGGGAATTCAAAGTTTAGCCTGCGGACCTTTTTGGATCAAAACGTCAGTCGGATGATTCAAAGCGACACTCAACAATAGGAAAAGTCGTGTATAAATATGCTCTCATTCCCTCTCATCTCTCCGTCGTGTAACCCACACACTAAACCATATCGTGAGGCGAGAAAGTGGTAGTTATATATAATACAAGAGGTCCCCCAAGATTAACGCGAGAGGAGTTTAGTGAGGTGATGGGACTGAGTGAGATAGGCGTATCCCGCGGCGAGGACGGCGAGCCATCGAAATAACGCACCTTTGGCGGTGGGACCACCAAGCCCGAACACCATCCAGACCCAGTAGCCGAGGCCCGTGATCTGCTTGCCGTTGCGGTCGAAGTCGGGCTTGCGGCTGTTCATCCACAGGAACTGCTTCAGCTCGGAGGCCGAGTACGGCGAGTAGCGCACGCGCAGCAGCCGGTCCATCCAGTTGGGCGTTGCTACCACGGTGCGTCGGTGCGTGAAGCAGTCGAAGGAGGCGCGGCCGTGGTAGGCGCCTGTGCCGGATTCGCCGACGCCGCCGAAGGGGAGGGTGGATATGGACCCGTGCATGTAAGAGTCGTTTATAGTTGCTCCACCTGATGTGACATGGCTGAGGACTTGGATTGGCGTCAGCTAGGTGACTCTTCATATATACTCATTAAGAAAAAGGGTTGTAAGTGATTAACTTACCTTGCTCATTTTCAGATTTTGAGCCAAAGGTCATGAGGGATAGGGGTGTGGGGTCCACCTTATTCATGACCTTGATGGCTTCTTTGACATCGTCAACAGGATAAATAGACCAAATGGGGCCAAAAGATTCGTCCGTCATCATTGGGTCGTCGATGGAATCGACAAGCACGACGGTAGGGGCGATGAACAACTCAGACTTGTCTACCTCACCGCCCATGACGATCTTGCCGCGCGTCGAGTCCAACATCTTCTTGATACGGTCGAATTGCCTCTCATTGACGATGCGCCCATAGTCAGGACTAGCCTTGGGGCCGTCGGGGAAGAATTCTTTACACGAAGCGTTGAGATGCTTGATGAAATCATCGACTACTTCGCGTTCTACAACGACGTAGTTTTGCGACATGCAGACTTGGCCTGCATTGTTGCACTTGCCCCATAGCAATCGACGCGCCGCCAAAGCCAGGTTAGAAGATTTTGAAACAAAGGCAGGGTTCCTGCCACCGAGTTCGAGGACCACTGGCGTTAGGGTCTCTGCGGCCTTCTTGGCAATGATTCTTGCAACGGTAGCATTGCCAGTGTATAAGATCTTTTCCCATTTCTCATTTAAGAGAGCCGTTGTCTCGGGGATAGCGCCGTTAACAACGTGAAATGAACCCGGGTCCAGATATTTCTCAACAACCTCCTTAAGCACCATAGCGGTTGCGGGGGCACTCTCAGAGGGTTTGATAACGGCGGTACATCCGGCACTAATGGCTCCTATGAGAGGACAGATGTTAAGCATGAAGGGGAAATTATAAGGTCCAATGATCAGGACCGGGCCTATAGGTTCCTTTCGGACACGCGGCTTCAAAGGCGCAAAGCTCAGAGGATAATCCAAGTCGGTGTCATCCTTGACCCAGGTCTTTAGTTTCTTTAAAGCCAGGTTAAGGTCGGACAGAGAGAAGGCTATCTCGCCGAGGATAGCTTCCGTGGATGGCTTGCCGATGTCCTGCTTCAAAGCAGCGAGCAAGTTCGGGGTGTAGTCCGTTATGCCCCAGTAGAGCTTCCTCAGCTGCACAAGACGCCATTCGATATCCTTTGTCTTCTGCGACGCGTAGGCTGCACGAACCTCAACAGCATACCGAGCAATTTCATCCAGAGGGGTTGCCTCAAAGGGCGGTATCTTGGGGTCAGCCATTATATGTTGTTGCAAGGGTGTGGTTCTTTCTGGTTATTATGTACGATTGAGCAGTTGGAAGTTGTCCAGAATTGGAACGAAGTGTCTAATTTTGTTTATATAATTAGTGGATGAACCGGATTAAGTTAATGATTGAATGCAACCCTGGACACAGATATAACTTGTGGAGAGCGAATTCGGGAACAGTTGCAAGGTTAAAGTCTAAGGCAAGGTAATTATTATCCTTCGGCGAGAATGAAATCGACCTCGCCCGCAAGAGTAGTTGCCAAATTCTTCTGATCATCAAGGATATGACTTCAGAAAGTGTCCAAGCCGAGGCATCTCTAGTCGGGGTCGGACAGATTAATTGTGATGAATTGTGGGGTAGTGCATTAGCGTCGCACTGGTGAGACAATAGTGACGTACAGGAAACTTACCGGGTAGGCTGGCCAATATTACCTAATCAGCTACGGAGTAATTCCATCAGCAACAGAGCGCCGCTTAAAGCCACATCCAGAGACTATCTACTGTAGATACCTACTTAATAGGTCGGGAGTTTATCAGATGACCCCTCACAGTGGATTCCCTGTGACTAGCCTCTATTACTTCTACAACATCAATATCGCGAACATTATTCTATGTGACGCACTCCTGGACGCGATTACATCTGACACCTAAAGGGCACGATGCTCTGAGCTCTGATTATGAAGGGGAAAGAGATAGTTGCTGCAAGTCAGTGAACACCTGGTTAAGTAAACCGTTCACTTCAAACCTGGTCGTCTTATAGACCTTTCTATACATCGAGTTTTAACAAACAAAAACGACATAAAACCTGCAGAAAGGGATTACCTAGGTAACAAGACAAATCATGGAGAAGACAGACATTATTCCAAATTAACTGCAGCAACTTGTCATTTTTTGCTTCTATCCTTATAGTTACTTTGCGCCATGCTATACAACGCTATACCACGCCCCATCGCAACAACCATTTAGTATTTCCATCGTGTTATCCCGCCTTCAACTAGTAGATACAAACACTGCTCAACAGCAACATAATAACAAAGTTGCTCAAATGACCTCGATAATCTCCAATTGTGAAAACATTAACTCAGAAAAGTTACTATATTAAAGTTCACATTTCGTAACTAATCCGGTGATTTATTATTTTAAACTATATCTTATACTTAAAGAACGTTTAATATTTACTTTACGTTTTATCTCGGAGTTATTTATATATTTAACTTTTTTTTCCTTATTAAAAAGCGCGCTGCTTATGACCATCTCCCCACATACAATTCAAGGTTCGTTGTCCGAAGTATATAGTCAACAACAATTCCTACTCTATAATTGAGAACTAGTAGACGCCAATGCCTACAACCACCAGTACGGACGCCTCCAACCTTAACACTCCTATTCTTTGTGGCTACGGGCTGCGAAGGCTTGGCGACAGGTAGGCTCCTAGAATAAGACATAGTTTCCAAGTTTCCCTAAGATACTTAACAGGGGCTTAGATAAGGGCTTGAAGAGTAGGTAGTCTCTATATTCAGACCCCAGGTCTATATACAACTCCATCGGGCTTGCTAACCTCCGATGGCTGTTAAAATGTCTGAGATTAGCGAGGAATTAATAGCTTCACCTAGACCTCCATTCCACAGCTTTTCAGCGCGTTCACGCGCGTACGACCTTCGCATAAGTTAAGATAGCATGGACCTTCCATATAACAAGTACTTCTATAGTCACTATGAATACGCTGAAGCCCTTTGTTGTTTACATGTAAATCCCTGTTGCGCTAAAAACGACGCCGTTAAGCGCACAGCGCTCAACGGCCTTTATATAGCGTATGATCCCCCCCTACTTTAAAATGTAATGATACAATTAGAAAGGGATAATGGAGAGAAAAGGTATATTGTGTTAGGTACTATGAGGGATACGACTAGATATGACTATAACCGTATTCATCCATTGAGTAGATAACTAAAGCCCTTCCGAAGTGGGAATTAGCTAGGCCCCAATACAAATTCTGCCCGATGCGCACAGTCCGCAACGATATACAGTTGCAACTCAGTTTGTTTATGATATATTGATATCGTAGGGATAATAGAGGCTGGCCAACGTTGGAACTTGGCACCCGTTGTGTGGGGCAATACAATCACTCCCCCATCTCTTCCCTACAGTTGACAAAATACTATGGCCATCCATAACAACAAGAACAAGGCACGCCACACGGGTCTCTTGGAAGACAACTGTATGGAGGGTATCGTGGGCTTGATGAGCTTGATCGGCGCCCGCTCGATGGGTCCGAGTGGCCTTTTTTTGATGAGCTTGAGCGGCCTTTGCTTGATGAACGCGTCGGTGCTGAGATATGGGCCTCATAAGGCAAGGTCTTGTCCTCATGGGGGCGCACCGAGTGTCCGGAGGTCGTTGAGGAGTACTTTCCCATGATTGGTATAAGAGTGAATTAATAGAGACTATTATATATAACTATTGATGGGAAGAGTTGAACGAGTGCCTTGTGAGAGCAACAGGTGGTAAGGTCATGAACTAGGTAATTGAGATATTGGGAAACGTCTTAATATTTATATTACGGTAAATATATGAGCGGCAAAGAGCGTTTCACTTATTGAAATGCAGGGATAATAAAGCCCTCGATTTAACTATCCAGCGCCAGAATTGAAGTGGAAAAACTCGTGTGTCAGACAGAATTGTGATGCTTGCTCATGCCGTACATTATATACCCTTTCACTGTCCGCGATTGGGTGTAATAACGCCATGTTCTAGCACACCACATGTAGGGTGGGATGACTACATAGTAACGCAATCTAAAGATCTATGCATTGCACAGCCCAAAAACGAACGATGCCTTAAAATCGAGAAAAGTTCATGCTACTGTAACCAAAGGTTGGACGTTTACGTTATTACCAAGTTGGCTTGCAGGTGCTATTCGATCTTCAAGCAAGCCAATAATTTTAATACGAAATCAGTTGCCGTTAACTAGCTCAAAGGGTGCTCTCTTTCAGTTATTGCATTAGTTTTCGCAAAATGTTCGTAAAGAATGCCAATAACAGACCTAGCTAATACCTCATATAAACAATGTAAGACCTTCTGTAGTTCGCGGCCCGCCCGATTTTAAAGGATAGATCTATATGCAGGTAGGCGAACAAGCGAAGGCCTAACACCTACCCTCGGCTTTATTATTCTCCTTCTGCTTCCTTTTCACTTTCGCCGGAGGGCTATGCATCTCGATCCGATTGGGTTGTACTAGACTGTTCTGCTGTGAGGCTTTCCTATCCCTGTTGCCGGGCGTTGTATGAATCCTGTAATATTGTCACGGCACATATAACAGCAGCAGACTGGTCAAGCGCACGACTTGACTACGTTCTTCTCTTAGTAGTGTTACGGTATGATTCTGCAGTTCTGTTCCATGACAAATACAACTCTGCTTACACTGGCCAAGCTTCACCGTAGTTGCCGGGATGTAGGCGGCTGATTGGGTCGTACATAATACGACATGGTGTGTATTAAAATGAACTTAACAGTGTAACGAGAAGATAAAAAACCACGCATAATATTGAACATAGGCTACTCTATTCACCTTACATCCACATCTCCTAGGTTGCGCTGTCCGTGTGTTGGGTGCAATAGTAATGTACACACACCTTGAGCCCCGTTTCATCCGCTTACTTAAACTTCACCCCGGCGAACATGATGCTCCAATCACATGCGACATGGTTACATGTTGTATTGACGATGTTTCACGCCTAGAATATGTCGCGTTGTCGTATACCTGGGGTTGCGAGTCACCAGGATTCAACCTGAGGGTAAATGATGCTATCGTCCCAATCCGCCGAAATTTATTCTACGCACTCCGACAGATCCGTAGCGTCCAAGGTCGGATTGAGGCGGTAACGAGCGAGAGTTTCTGGTGGATTGACTCGATTTGCATTAATCAGGAAGATGGGTGTGAAAAGGAACGACAAGTGGCCATGATGGGGGATATCTATGAACGCTCCAAGTTGACTTTGGTCTACTTGGGTGAGCTAGGCTCTGACGGCGCCTTAGCAATAGAGACGCTACATAGGCTTTCGAGATGTCGGAAAGAAGAATCCAAGGATTTACTCCGTCAAGGGACGGAAGAGGAATTAAACGCGTTGGCCACCTTTTTCCGACGGCCATGGTGGACCAGGGCCTGGACAACGCAAGAATACGTTCTTCCTGACAGATTGATTTTCCTTTGTGGCGATCGAAACATGCGTCGACGCGACTTTACGCGGGCTCTCAATCGCTTGGAGCGCTATAGTCGACTGTTACGGGAGTATCAACCCGTACACTTGGCAAATGGATTTGTTATGGCTGGCAAGCGAAAGAAGATACTCGACAGGAGATATGACATTTTACATGGTGTTGGGCATACCTCTCGATTGCCTTTATGCGACTTTCTAGTATATGCCGGAGGCTCAGAGTCTTCTCAGAAACGGGACTGTGTGTTTTCTGCGCTGGGACTTATCTTAGATTGCGACAATTTCCATCTCAATCCTCACTATGATAACCGGCCATCTGTTGAGATATTTGAGGAAGTCATCACGGCCCATATTATGTCAAGCAAATGTCTAGACATCATTTGTTTCGCAGATGCCAGCCCTAGGGATGCAAGCATACAATGTGCGTCGTGGGTGCCGTATTGGCCGAATCACAAAGCTCAAGCTAGTGATCATTTGGCCTGGCAATCGTTTCCGGCTTTGGCTGCGCGGCGTCAAACGAAGAATCAACACAACAATTATCGCAAAGCCGTCTATAAAGCCTCGGGTGGAATGCCACCGGCAATAACAACCGATTTCCAGCCTGGGGCTCTATTTTGCCACGCCATAATAGTTACAAAGATTAGGCAACTAGGAGGATCCTTTCCAACTAAAGAGGAAAACGAGACAACCGAATTGCGTGGCTCAGAATCTCCTTTGGAAATGTCTAGTAGCATCTTGGCTTCTGATATCCTAGACGATCAGTATTCTAGTGAAGTGTGGCGGAAAAGAGCTCTCGAATATAAACCTCGGGAAAGTCTATGGAAAACGATAGTGCTGGATCGCAGAGACAGTTTCCTTGATAGCATTGCTCCTCGCGACTATGAGAATGACTTCAAATGGCTGCTTTACAGGGCGATAGAAGATCCGAGCCAGCTCACATCTAAAACTCTCCTCTGGTTTCGGTATAATGCATGCATTCTTTTCGGATCTCAGACATATGGAGCAGATATCTCCAAGCGTCTAAACTATACGCCGGGGTGCGAGAAGATACCTTCCCGTTTCGAGTCCCAGATATATCATGTATGGATCAACATGAGAAAGAGATTACTAGTTTCAGACAACCAGACTTGCGGTATGGCCGGCGAGGGGGCAATGGTGGGGGGTACAATATGTGTTCTGGCTGGATGCAACTTTCCTGTAATCATTCGGGAGACGGAGAGGTCTGGGTATTACCGTTTAGTAGGGGAGTGTTACCTGGACGGAGTTATGGAAGGGGAATTATTATTTCAAAGACATGGGGAAACAACCACTCAATGGAGAGCTATACATTTAGTTTAGCTTTGGGTTACGGTCTATGAAGACAACATAACATTCATTCTCGTTGAACAGGGTTCCAAACTGTCCCCTTGGTCTAGGAGTGGTGGAAGCCTTCCAAGGTTACGTGAAGGCAGCATCCAAGGCTAGACACTAAAACCGACGTATCCTATCAAATCGCCACCTATCAAGCTATTGACAATTGATAAATACACGTTCCCACTCGCTTAGAAATAACCAATAAGTCCCCATTGATTTTAGTTGGCTACTGTGATAGGATATGGGAGGATTGGGCCCAGTCCGTGTTTTGATTTTTCATTCCCTGCGTAGACTTTCACTACGTAGTATGATGTGCACATACCAACAGTGTGACGCTGCACTCCCTCACGATAATTCTCACCTAGCTAGTCTTCTCCTCATATAGACTCGTGGTCTCCTCAGAATGGTAAGAGCGTTGCCGTACGCACCATTGACCGTAGACCTATGGTACCGACCCGAATACTTTGAGTTGTGTTGTTTATAAGTCCTTGCCTCCTTTCGCACTACCTTGTAGGGCAGGTACGAAGGACAGTGTATATCATTACTTTAACAACATCAATACCACTTTTGGAGCCAACAACCCCATAAATACTCATGTAAGTATGTACTATACCCCAGTCGGCAAGTGGGGTGGGGAGATAATAGGTAGATACCCTAGTGCAGGGGTCCACTCTTTCCGTGCGATACACCAAAAAATATTGCATGCAGGTCTAAAATCTCCCCTCGCTCGCGAACTTTTTCGGAATCACCACCAACTTTCAACAAACCACATCACCCGCCCGCCAAACACCAATCGCTTAGGCGCAGGATTCGACTTCTTTGCGTCCTCTCTCATCCTCATCAACACCATCCGCAACAATGGCTCCTCAGACAGTACGTATATAACTTGACATCGCTTTGCTGTTGGCCCAGTCTCTCTGGTATCCCCCCTCCAGCGAGACGATGGCGTGAAGCAGTAGGCTAAGGTCAAATGGCAACAATGTAGAAGAAGTCCGGCAAGGCTGGCAAGCAGACGAAGAAGGTAAGCTCACCTCCTCTAACTCCCCTTCTTTCATTCAATTTCCCCAACAGGAACGATTGCTTACACCACACACCATCAGTTCGTCATCAACGCCTCGCAGCCCGCCAGCGACAAGATCTTCGACACGGCCGCCTTCGAGAAGTTCCTGCAGGACAAGATCAAGGTCGACGGCCGCGTCGGCAACCTCGGCGACACCATCACCATCCAGCAGATTGGCGACGGCAAGGTCGAGATCACCGCCCACAACGAGCTCTCCGGTCGTTACCTCAAGTATCTGTTAGTGCCACCAACTGCCTCGATTTCTCACTTATTCGACATACTATAGTACTGTGTCGCATACTCGTTCCGAAGCTAACGTGACAACACTACACTACAATAGGACCAAGAAGTTCCTGAAGAAGATGCAGCTCCGTGACTGGCTGCGTGTCGTCTCCACCTCCAAGGGTGTGTACGAGCTCAAGTTCTTCAACGTCGTTAACGACGAGGCCGATGAGGATGACGAGTAATCGGATTCTCTTTGCGACTGCACATCACAGACAATTAAAAAGGAAGGAGAGAGGATATAGGGTGCATTGGACTTTAGATAGGACAAACGCTTATATCCACATCGCAAATAAACTCGACCTCAAAGCAAAACTCCTCGTAATGATCTTTTGATGATGTGAGATGCGATTCTAACTACTATGCCACAATGGTATCTATCTATGTTCTTCTGTACAGGTATCTTATAATCCCCTGGTCTATATATGCACACATTCCTCATGGTAAGGCCCTCATAACGCCTTCAAATGCTACCAACGCCATGGCATTCGCCGGGAAAGCCCTCAAAAAGCACGGCACGAAACCCCTCCAATACCCCCTCGCGCCGCCCTCCCTATACACAGCCCGCGCAGCCTCCCACCAACTCCTAAACCGCGGCGTCCCGTCGTTGAGCTTGCCGCCCATGGGGTCCGCCATGATGCGCTGCTTGACGACGTCGCTGGGGTAGCTCGTGAGCCAGAAGACCTGGGCGCTGAGGCCGCCGGCCCAGAAATTGACGGCGGGCGCGGAGAGGGTCGTGCGCTCGCGCAGCAGCCGCGAGAAGACGTCGTACGAGCCCCACCAAAAGAAGAAGAAGGACCGGAAGATGAGGGTCGCGGCCAACCCCTTGTAGACGCCGCGCAGGCCGTGGGCGCCGTAGATCTTGCGCACGCAGTCTAGGGGGCCCGAGTAGAGACGCTCCGACTTGTGGGCGGAGTATTGGATTTGTAGGCGCGCTTTGGTGTGTTCTACAGGCGCTGCGATGAAGGAGACTGTCGACCCCGCTAGGACGCCGGCGATGCCGTGGCCGACGGGCGGGAGGTGGGTTACGGCGGGCGGCTTCGGCTCCGTGGGGTTGATGTTAGGGAGTGTTGTTGTAAGAGGAGGAGGTGTGAAGACGTGCTCAGCGAGGAGTCGCCGGTAGATGGTCAGGCTGCCGAGCATCAGCGAGTCCATGAACATCCAGCCGACGAGCGGGGGCGTGGCGCCCTTGTAGAGGCCACGGACGCCCTCGTGACGGAGTGTTTGGGACACGCATTGGAGGGGTCCGCTGAAGCGTGTTGGATCGGTTGTTTGGAGGCGGACTTTGATTGTGTCGAAGGGGTGACCGACTTTGGAGGGGGAGAGAGAGAGAGGGTATATGTTAGATCGTGGGTTTCTCAACTATAGCATAGACCTAAGGGTCCCGGCTTGACTCGGGGCCTATCGGCTTCAAGAGATGGAATAAGAAAGAGAAAGGAGAGCTTACCTGATAGCTTGGCGATGCCCGAGAAGACCCCAGCTACGAAGCCTTTGTAGTTCTTGCTGGCGGCGGGCTTCTGCTGCTGCTTCTGGTCCGTCGCCATGTTGGCGAGAGCCACATTGGGAGGAGTGCGAGTGGACCTTTCTTCCAATCAGGTCATTTGACTTCTTGGAGATAGGGATTCGATTAATCGTATTATTATTTGTGAGTTATACTATGTAAGCGCCTGAGGCCGGTCTGCGAGCTTGGGATTGTTATTTTCATCTTGCCTCTGGTTGGTGAGCTTCAATCCGGTAAAATACGGACCTTAGCTAAGCTTAACTCCGAGATCGGCCTTGCTGAGGGTACTTGCTTCATATTTGGGAGTCTGGGTGAGTGTTACTTCCCTACATGAGCACCAAATAGCGATGCAATACCAACCTTGAACCAACATCCATGGATCTTTTATAGGACCCTGGACTATACATATTCCGACCTAATGATCTCCGTCTCCGGTTGCCAGAGCCCATGTATGAAAGGATTGCGGCTCTCGACTACGCAAGAGTTGATAACCTAAAAATATCATAACTTGATAACATTCCTAGTTTTACTTTGGTGTAACGCCCAAGTTAGGCGTCGGTCCCTTGAACGACCCGTTTTATTCTACGCCGTTCGGTTTGTCTTCACGATACTTATCAGATGCTCGCCAATTCACTCCCATGACGCATTCATTAAGGCTTTACTATCGATCTAACATGATACATTTAATGGCCTAAAACGTTAAGCAAGTCGAGTCCATTAAAAGAAGGCTGCGAACCGACTCCCAATCTCGCTGGGACAAGACCACTGCGTCTGAACATTACTACACCGCTTCGAAGTAAATTCAACAATTCTTCCTAAGTAATTTGAACAAGGTTGTTATGGCAAACCCTCAGCCCCAGTTTCAATCCCTAGTTAGGATGGTGGTCAATGATCAGTCGATCAACCCTGCGAATAATACCCACGGCAGATGTTCATCTATGCACTCTTGACGGCAGGACCAAACCCTTGATCATGTCGTCAAATTAGACCACGAAATTATTCATACGGCCAGCATATATTTTTACGACGGCAGATCACCGAGCATAAATCTACGATGCTCGAACATATATTCAATCTTCTATTGTGAGAAGATAGGGCCTTCGATGGTAGGAAACGAATGACATTATTATATACCTTACTTAAGGCAATGAGGGGGCAATCTGGGGTGTCAGAGTCTCCTCAAGCGCCCTCATGCGGAGTAGCTAGTTGTACTAACTCCCGTCTTGCCTGCCAAAACAAGATAAGTTCCCGTTTCAATCCATTCAATCGACACCTTGGCAGAGCCAACCACACCGCAACCTAGATTCGTGTACCTGATGAATGTTAGATACCCGTAAACAAGCGATCATAGAGGAATGAGGGGGAGGGAGGATGGAGGATGCAAGCTCCAACACAATGCCTACGGCCCGATTGACTCTAGTCCTTGCTAGATTTCAATCCCTTCCCCGGCAGAGATTCAAATGTGGAAGGTTGCATTCAAGCTTCTTTTTCCTATTCGAGATGCCTGCCAACACGCTACTGGCTCGTGATGCGGGCGTGCTTGGACTGTCGCAGATCGTTGGTTGCTGGCTAGCATACGCATGCTGGCGATCATTGCTCTCCTGAGAACCATCCCGGCCCTGTTTATGCGAAGCTATTCAAGCGTGTCAAGTCAATTAGCATACAAAAAGCAGAGGGGCGCCTTCACATGACAGCTCTCGGGAGCCACGAGCCTTTCCAGCCTCCACGAGCTAGGCCCACGCGCGAGTACAGGACGGCATCACCCACGCGAGCTACCAAAAGGGGCCCTTTCGCGTCAATATATTGGTATTCCACTTCCTTGAATACTGCCGTTTCTTCGACTGCACCCCAACTACAGTAGCGAAAATGCGAACGACTACTTTACCCGTTCTCGCACTCGCTGCGGGTGCCGCTGCCGACTGTAATGGAAACGCCGCGTACTGTGATAAGTCGTACAGCCAGATGACCTTCGTCGGGTCGCACAATTCAGGCTTCGTTGGCTATGGGCCTTCAGATAACCAAATTACGTCGGTCTCGGCCCAACTCGACGAGGGCATCCGGTTCCTAACTACTCAAACGCACGACAAAGATGGCACTATTGAAATGTGCCACACGGTAAGTGAGAGAGTTGAGAATCTCTCTAAGTGAGACCCAGTCGGTGGTTGTGGAGTTGTATTGTCAATAGCATCGCGAAGAACGAATGATCTTTTTAGCAGCGAAATGAATAGTTCCACGGCAGTCAAGAGCCCCGCTAACAATTTCCGTAGTCATGCGCTTTGTTGGATGCTGGTCCTCTTCAAGATTACCTCGGTACCGTGAAGACATGGGTCGACGGCCATCCGGACGACGTGGTGACGCTGCTCATTACGAACGGAGACGCAATTGACATCACCAAGTTTGACGACGCCTTCAAGGCCGTAGGTCTAGACTCATATGCCTATACGCCCTCAGGCACTCTCGGGTTTAACGATTGGCCGACGCTGGGAGATCTGATCTCAAGCGGAAACAGGGTTATCGTGTTCATGGGTGAGTCTGATTCATTGCTCTGCATTTTCCAGTTCTTATGTCATTTTCTCAGCAGAAACAAACAACTGACAAAGAAATTAGATTACAATTCCGACACCAGCAAGGTCCCATACATCCTCGATGAATTCGCCTATTACTTTGAGACACCCTTCGATCCTCAGGAGGCCCAGTTGACCGTCTGCAACGTTGACCGACCCGCTGGTGCCTCTGCCGACGGCCGTCTGATTCTAGCAAACCACAACAGGAATGAAGAGATCCTGGGAATCAGCCTTCCTGACTTGGTCAATGCATCTGACACCAACTCGGTCGATTCTATTACCGCGCAAGCGAACACCTGCAGTTCGATGTATGGACGTAACCCCAATGTGATCCTGGTAAGCTGTTATTTCAGCTCGGTGCTTTGAAGGCAGACAGTTTGATACTAATGATGCGATAGCTTGATTATGTTTCTATTGGTGAAGTCATCGATGCGCAAAACCAATTAAACGGCGTATAAGATCTATATATCTGGAGCTCATAACGAAAACTACTTGCGACGAAATTCGACTATATATACTTATATGAAAAAAGGAACTTGTATATATGCACGATAATGAAATCAATATGATCCAATTGCATCTTCGTACGTCTCCTTGGTATAAGCTAGGGGATATGGGGTGCTAGCTGCAAGGGTGACAAAACCAACCTTTGGTAACAAATAAAGAAAATGCAACTCCATTTGGTGAATGCAGTGTTTCTAGCAATAACATACGAATTAGTCAAGAGAAGTACATCGCCGACCTGCGCACAGCGCAGTACCGTATTCTTTCCTAATCGCAGTCCAATCAGAGCCGAGCCAAATGTAATCAAAGCAAATGTAAGAGGGCACCATATATAGATCACCTCTGCCGGCGCGTAAAAATCACCACCCCCGGTAAAATCCCGTCGCATCGGCTGCAACACCACTGGTTTGTCCACATCAGCGCTTCGGGCTGGCACCTACTGCGCCAGCCAACCGTGAGCCAAGAAGCGTTGCCGCTGACTACGAAGGCACATCTTCATGAGTCCCTGCCAATCATCATGCACCATGCTACCCTTGCCGCCTGTGCTTTGTGGTTCAACGCTTGGGAGATAATTCTGTTGCCTCGAACCATGTATATGTCAATTCCTCAGAGAGGAAATAAATAAAGCATGTGGTGTGACGGGGGTGCGTAATGTGGTTTTCTTGTATTTTCCTTTGGCACTTTACTAATAACTACTTGAACGATGAGTTTATTTTCGTCGCTATTCCTCTCTTGAATTGTTTTAGTTTTGTGTTTTGTTGTATTACTATTGATCGACGTACACAGCGGAATACAAGTGTCAAGCGTGCTTCTGATACCGGTAGTCAAGATGTGGACGTCCATGCGCCGGCTAGTTCTGGCTTCACTAACAGGTAGGTTGCACTGACTTTGAAGAACGTCTCACGAAAGAAGAGTATTATAATTATCACCGATACATTCATTCATTCCCTTTGCCAAACACAATGTATACAAAAGCGGTCGAGAAGCAAGTTATCTATACTAACACACTCCAGCACTACCCCTTACAACAATAGCAGCATCACCATCACAATCATCATCCATCTTCGTCACACCACAAAAGGACCTAGTATTCGCCCTCAATGTCCCCTCGGACCCCTCATCCTCAGACCTCTTCTTCTCCCTCGCCTTCCCAGCCCACTCCTCCTGGGTCTCCATCGGGCTGGGCGCAAGCACAATGGGCGGGAACCCGCTCGTGCTAATGGCATACCCCTCCGCCTCCGGCACCAACGTGACGCTCTCGCCGCGTCGCTGCACGGGACACACGGAGCCCGTCTACGACGCGGATGTCGCCGTTACCGCGCTGGCGGGGACGGGGTTGTTCAACGACACCACGTTTATCTACAACGGGGTGTGCGCGAACTGTCGCGCTTGGTCCCACGGGGGCAAGATTGATGTCGGGAGCGCCGCGCAGGAAATGGTGTATGCTATGGGTCCTGCCCAGGATATACATAGCGACGATAAGAGCTTGTCCGTGAAGATGCATTCGGACTATGGCGTCTTCACGATGGATTTGGTGCGTGCTGCGGGGGGAGACGCGGGCGTTCCTGTTATTCCGCAGAGCGAGAATGTCACGTCTGAGGGCGCCGTGCTAAAGATGTCGGAGACGGGACATGTCGATAGTAAGGCTGTGCTCCATGCTGTGTTCATGGTGCTTGCGTTCGTGGGGATGTGGCCGTTTGGGATACTCGTGCTGCGTGTTGGCGGGTCTGTCCGGTGGCATGGTGTTAACCAGGCCGTGGCGTTTGGACTAGTTTTTGTCGGGGCGGTTCTGGGGTTTGTTATAAGCACGACGTATAATAGGGTGAGTTACTATTGTTGTTGCGGACCTGGTCGTTTGAACATATCTCCTAACCCCGGCCCGCCCTTTTTTTCTTGTTCTCGAATTTGAGGGTCTATTCGCTAACTTTGGCTTTAGAGTAAAAAGTTCAATACGCCGCACCAGATCATCGGCATCATAGTCTTTATATTCGTCATCGCCCAACTTGTGCTAGGGTTCTTGCACCATCGTATCTACAAGAAAACACAACAGCCAACCAAGTTAGCACCAATCCACGTGTGGCTCGGGCGTCTGGTAATACTCCTTGGTGTCATTAATGGATTCACGTGAGTACCTCATATATACCCCCTTTTACATATGATTATTATTAACCCATGTACAGTGGCTTCCCCCTCGCGTTGTCGCCAGGCTACGACTTCGCCCTTCTCGGGGTAGTCTCCTTTGTCCTACCGGTCTTCCTTCTGACGCTGGCTGCGGGGAAGATCTTCAAAAAGATCATGCAGAAGGCCAAGCAGCCCGAGCTCGAACCTAGCAACGGGTACGATCTGGAACCCTGGGGGCGCCAGGCTCATCCCGGAGCGCAACAGCCCGCTGGCCATATGGTTGGAGATCCAATGACACCAACCCGGATAGGTGTTCCACCGCAAGGAGCCAGACAGTTCGTATAAGTGTTATAGTGTTATATTGTTATATACTAGGTGTTTCTTTTATTATATTGGCAGGGTCCGGATAACAGGATGGAATATCGGATGGCGTTGGGGTGTGGGTTACATTACTTACGAGCATGGCGAGCATACGCCAATGATGTTCTCAAAGAGAAACGTGAAGGTTCAATCGATGGTTCAAAAATCAATATATGTTTGCCCTTTCGTCGGGATGCGGCAGACAGCTGAAATCCTGAATGTTCTGTCTAGGGTGCAGATATGCAGAATATTCAGGCAAAATACGTGGGGAGGCACAGCTAGCTAGCGACGATCTCGCCCTATCGTCCATGTCGATCGAAAGGGCGAAGTAATGAGAACCTGCTATTCACTGGCCTAGATTCATGTTACTGAAATTCTTAGGACGAAGAAACTACCTTGTTTAGGGACATCAGCATCGTGCGATCTATTCTTTCGTTGGAATATATTGCGGGGTCCGGGTAGATAGATTCTCAGTATATCTTCATTCTATGACTTAGGCTATATCATGCCAAGTAAAAGTATTGAAGTTGCATTTACGCTGTCAGCTCCGGAAGCAACATTAGCATCGACCAATAACAACGATAGGCATATAGAAAAATGCAAGTAACCTTCCGCAACCGTACCATAATAATATATGCTTAACAGACCTGCTGTATATCAGCTCGGAACCAACGTGTATATTCAGTGCTATCATAGTACTACTCGAACACTGAATCCCGAGCAAAAATTACAGCAGATTTCACGAGTCAGGAACTGTTCTTCCAGTCACATCTCGGGATTCTATATCACGTAGGAGTTCCAGTTATATGGCCTTCTAAATCACGAAGTTTAACTCGGGTCGTCTGCAGCTTTGGCCTCAACTATACCGTGCTATGGCCGCCTAGACAACCGATCGAGGTCTAGGTCTGCCACCAGCTGCAACGTCTCGGTCTGGAAACTACCTCGTCATAGGCAAAATGGCTTGCTCCTACTTCGCTACCGACTTTTGGTATGCTTCGCTAACGAATACGTCCAGTCGTGCCAGGTTTTTTGACCTGCAATGGTCACTTGAACAACCCGACCGTGCTACCACAACACTATTATTAGCCTTCTAATATTTTTCAATATTAAATGCTTAACTCATGTAGCTCGTGCCTGCCGGAGGGTATCCTAAGATATGGGCACCGTGCCGACCCTACAAAAGTCAGCCCTGTCCCTAGCTCGATGCAGATCTGTACTCTAAGGAGGTATTACACGGAAGGTATCCAATATCAAAGAGGGAATCAGAATGGCTTCGAGAATCGTGCGGCTCTGTCTAGTGGTCGGATGTTTGGCTCTTCGAGCTTCTGCTGTCTGTGCCGTCTACGGGGTGGATTATTCTAATGGGGGTTCATACAACATCGATCCTGCTTCCGATGAATTATTCAGTTTCACTTCAGTATTCCAAGGTACCGTCAAATCACTTATGTATTCAATGGTACCATGTATTGATGTTCGCCAGCTTGTGTCCAGGAGACAGTAAAGCCTATCCTAGTTGACCCGGCTGGCCACCAGTACACTTGCACTTCCATCAACACGACCCCTGATGGACAAGAGCAGACGTCAACATGGTGAGTCAAACCATGCTCTTCCTTAATCGAGAAAAGCATAAAAGCTAACTATCAAGCAGTGCGATAGCGTTTTCTTCGATGTCGTCGGGCCAATGGAGGATCGTTATCTCTGGCGCAAACGTAGCTGTTCAAAGAATCATCAACCTCACCCTAGTTTCACCCTCTACAGTGATCGTGACTGTAAGTGGCTCTTCATAGCAGAATTATGCTCGAGAGCCCCGAAATTGGCACTGAGAAAACTACAGGCTACTCCGACCGTGATCGTGGGAATCACAAGTACACCTGCACCAACAAGTACGTGCTCAACTTACTAATGCCAACCACTCTCAAAGATAAATCATCCTCCTAATTATACCGTAATTCCACATAGCCGTCTTCTCAACAATAGGAACGCAGACGCAGACTCTAATCTTAGCTCCCGGGACGATAACGACGGCGTGCGTCGGGTCGACGACAACAGTAACGATTACACCGACTAAATCCACCGTCCTGGTCACCTCGGTGGTAACTCGCACGACAACTGATCAGACGGTGACCAAGGTGTCGACAAAAACGGTTCAGAAGACGGCCTACTGCCACTACACCTCGGATAGCTTGCCGCCGCCTAACACGATCTGCATCGGAAACGCCTGCGGCTTGCCGCCGGATCTACCGTCCCCTACTATCTGTGTTGGTGCGTATTGTGCTCGGCCGGCGGCGGAAACTGCCCGGGTGCCGGATACCCCGACGACGACGACCGTAAAGGAGGTTGTCAAGGTTCTCCTCGCTACTACGGTCACTGTCACGGAGACGACGTATACTGTGACAAGCACGAGCGTCACTGTGGCCCCTACGCCTACAGTGACGGAAGATGGTATGTTTACCGGCTTGTCACGTTCTCTTTTTGAATGTTAGAATACTAATTCTTTCCTGCAGTGATCAAGACTACCACGACTACAGTGTAAGTTCCGATTACCCATTACCCATGATCACATACACATCCCTTCCTTTCCGCTACGAAATACTCTGTTTTGGGGCTCTTTTCCCCGCTTTGTGCTAACGAATATCAATCGCAGGACCCCTCGACCATCAACCATCTGCAGCGGTCAAAAGCCCGGCGTCACCGTATCGCTAACGCAGCCTCAGGCGACGGTCACGCAAACGAGCTTGTCATATTCTACGAAGCACTCCACTGGGACTGTCACAATGGTGTACGTTAACTATTCTCTCTACCGTTTTATCTGATTAAGCATCGATGGGATCTACCATGGCATCAGCGCTCGGAGGAGACTCAGCAGCGATATACTAATCTTTGATTGTAGGACTACCAAGACTACCGTGAGCACCAACTCCAAGAGCGCCACGAGCTGCTGGTTAAATGGAGGGTGGATGGGAGCCGATTAAGAATTGTGAGGGGACAAAGTTGGGCGCGGTCTGGTTCTGTTCGCCTGAGCAACTTAGGTGTGATTATTTTTGTAGTCCTGACGAAGTTACGCGTAATACTCATATCAGACTCAAGACATTGTTACCCTGTTTTCTTTTCACCATCTACACAATATGAGAACCGTTGTAGCAAATTAGACACACCATAGCCTGAAGACGTGCCACATTGCGCGCAGGAGAACTTTCAGATCCTGTAATGCACTCTATTGTCCACATTAACTACGAGCCTCCCCTTTCATGCTGACTTCACACAAAATCAATCCTTCTGCTGTATCCAAGGCCTATAATGTAGGGTTTGATCGTCATACCAACTCAAACTATTGCTCATCTATGGCGATGTCTCTGTCAACTAGAAAATCTTCCTTGGCATGAAGCGACCACGCGAAAAGCTCAACGGACGGTATCGTGATATTCATGCTGCTACTCGGTGGTCGGTCATCTATTTCCGGTGTATAAATAGCAATTCGCATATTTTGATCGCAAGAATCAACCCTCTCAATCAATATGAGAATAAAAAGAGCTCATGCAGGTGCCGGCATCTGGTTTAGGGCCAACTGTTATGACATTCTCTTCACCCGTACTTGTCCTTCGAGGACGCGAGCCACGGTACCCCTGAACGA
The DNA here is from genome assembly GCA_022495085.1 of Xylaria sp. FL1042. NCBI lineage: Eukaryota > Fungi > Ascomycota > Sordariomycetes > Xylariales > Xylariaceae > Xylaria > Xylaria sp. FL1042. The sequence continues at coordinate 89,713 of MU380185.1, read as the reverse complement.
AGACCGTTGTTGCACGGAAGCATGCGTGCGTACGGGAAACCACCTAACGGAGATCACCGATGAGGTAGATCTTTCAATGGAAGGCCACCTGTGCCACGCCCTGTGAGATGCAAGGGTCCTTTGTAAGTCATATCCGTATAGGCATGAAGGCGTATCGCATATAGTCTCGGGTACAGATAGATGAAGCTATTCAGGTATCTAAGACATTCAGCTGAAGACGCTGAGACAGAGGGCCAAAGGTCGAAGGAAATGCTGTACTTATACCCTGGCTCCCAGGGGGCCCTGAGAGGCTTCATGGGTAGTCAAGGGGATCCATGCGACCATAGGAATATTATTCTCATTCAGAGTGATGCTCCAAGACCTACGTATAGCCCTTGTCATAACCGTTCACATCTATTCAGTATGTCAGTCTTTAGATCTTAAGAAGTAAAAGCACCGGGTTCAGCCTACCTCTCTAGCGAGCATATTGCTTCGAGCCCCGTAACATAGCTGCAAGAAGAGACAGTCGGTGCCCCATGGGCCAGTCATCTAGAGATGACCTGGAGGCAAATAGTCTAACCAGAAGGCATGCCAACGCTTGTCACTATATGACTGCTGTGACCATTTGTTGGGAGATTTTCCTGGCAGGCGGTACCCATTGTGTAGCTTTAGTTATACTTTCTTCTATCCCTTCCACGCCTTCCGTACCTTCCATACCTACCATCTATACCTTCTGCACCTTCCACGTCTTCCATGCATTGCACAGTTTGCACACCTCCCGCATCTCCTACATTTTCCGCACTTCCCATCCTTCGACACCTCCTATACCTCCCACACCTCGATCTATCAAGGAAGCAGTCGGGTTGCAACATTAATGGCCAATCAAGCTCAAATACTGTTGCTAATAATCGGGATGCCACTGCCTGAAGGTATGTAGAAGAGCTGAGAGCAATATGCTCGCCCCAAAGAGCTAAAGTCAATATCTATATGCTAACAAACCTCGATGCTTAGCTCACGAGACCCCGAATAATCATCAAATAAGAGTTGAATAACTATTTGAATAATTGCTAATTGTGTTTATAACACTAGTCACCCTTGAGCTCTGCGAGGTCATCCGGCGATGCGAGAACCAATATCTACGGTACAGTAAAAGAACACGCTGGAGGCCGTCGTCGCTCGGCGTGAGAAAGACAACTGCAAGTATACCACACAATGTACTGAGCTACTATCCTTCGAAACCAAAATGCTTCGAATCATTAGGAGTACACACTGCTGATTTCGATCCCTCCCCAGCATCATGGAAGCCCTTTAGGTTTAGACAGGTTTTGGACCAAAGCCACCCGAAACAGTTTCCGCGGGCGTTGTTGCGGGAGGATCTAGCACGATCACAGCCTATTTTCCAGTCACCGCAACAACTCCAGACCACTCACCTGAGCCTTTAACCTAGCATAGACCATCTCATTGACTTACAAGGCTGAGTCCTTTCCTGTGCAGAGTTCAGAGTTCACCCTCCCACAGTCGAGCCAGCAAGAAGAATCCGTTCGGCGCGACAGTCCGCACTGACGCCACCATCCGAAGCTAATCTATCTTCGGGAAACCCGAATTTCAGCCATGGAATACGATGGAGACACGTGACCGCTTTATATACCCACCATTCCGCATCGAATCTCCAATAACACAGTCGTATGGTCTAATGGTTATGATTTCTCGTTCACATAAGTGTTCAAAAACCCGAGAAGGTTCCGTGTTCGATCCACGGTACGACTAAGCCCTTGCTTTTTGGCTCCGTGAGCATCAGGGATGAAGCTCGTGGGATGGCCTTACTTCTTTTCCAGCCTACTTTTAGCTAAACCTTGGCGTAAGCCAAACCCTCCATTTCTTTTCCTTTGGCTTGCAATGGGATGAACACCTAACTCTATTTCAAGGAATTGTTGGACTCGAAGCTGGCGGTATGATTACTATGGATAGTGTAACTGGCTATTTAGTTTGGAGCACGAGGTAAGCTATCCAGGGTAGCTCCACCACAGCGGAACTGGCCCCAAGACGTCCCTGAGCCGCTTCGTGGAAAAGGAGGTAAAGTCAGATTGTTGAATCAAGAAAATATGGTATTCTTAGGGTCTTATTTGGTATCAACTAGAATTTATTATCGAATGAGACCGCTCAGTATCTTGCGTGGATTGATGATGTATGGCAAAACAGCTGTACCAGTGCCATCCCCAGACAATATAAGCTAGGAAAACCCCGTTCCCCCTAACCGACCAAGAACCGGAAGGGTGTCTATAGAGAACATTGGAGGTATTCAAGCTATTGGATCTCATGAATCTACGAAGCTATAAAGCTGGTGTAACAGAGCTGTGCTTTTCGAATTTCTATAAACATGAGAATGATATTATACCCACATGAACTAGAAGTAAAGTCAGCCGTTGAGCGTATCACGATCCAAATCCTTATGCCAGAATCATCGCCTAAGGTTAGGTCCAAAGTAGCCGAGGTAGATAGGCCTCATCTCTAAATTCGCAGATTTATAATTTCGAATTTAATATCTATTATTCTATCCGAATATGATACACCACCCACATCAAGACGACTCAACACCGCCAAACCTCTTCCCAAACGCCAATGTCCCCCCAATGAGCTTTCCCACGACATACCCGGCGTAGACGCCGCAAAGGATGGTGACAGGCCACTTCTGCCACTCGCGATCCCAATCAAGCGGAATCGGCACAGCCCCAAGCCAAGCCCCCAGACCGGCGCCGACGAGCCCACCAAAGGCCTCGTCGAAGGGGGCCCTGGCGCTCATGATCTCGATCCAGTCTCTGCTGACGACACCGCGCGTGTAAAACAGGGGGTATAGCCCTAGAAGCGACAGGTGGAGCGAGCAGAGGAAGGTATGCGGGATGTGCGTTAGGAACGGGGCGCCGAAGAGTACTAACAGCACGTGGAGCGCCGCGGCGGAAATAATGGATAGCACGAGAGCTACGACCGTCGTCTGTGATTTGGGGGTTATATCTCGTCAGTTTCCCCATCCTTGCGCAACACTACACTACACTACAATAATAGAGAAGCATGGGGGACATACCACAGCAATATTCGGCCCAGCGCCGTCCGAGCCACTCTTCTTCTTCTCCCCGGGTCGCGATTTCTTAGATCCCTTTACCCCCTGGGAGCCTGCGGCTGGGAGACAGGTGATTGTGTATGCGGCTTGCAGCGCGAGGATTATGGGGAGGGAGCTCTGCATCGTTGCTACGGGATCGGATACCAGCGCGCGGAACCGTATGGCGAAGAGACCGAGGAGAAGCGCTGGGTGGGCATGGCGGAGCGCTCGCGCTTCTGGGGATTGTAATGTTCGGATGGCTTGTGTTGGGGACTCTGGCTCGGCCATCTTTGCTAGTTCTTGGGATGTCATGGCGGCTGGTATGCCTTTTCTTGAGGCTTGCGACATGGTGGGAGCTCGGCGCGGCTTTGTGTTGTGTGAGATGGCGTGATTGGGTGTATTAAGGGGTTCTACGCTTTCAGCGAGTCGGTCGTTATCAAGGTGTATTATGCAGCCAGTTGGCTATTGTGAGAGACTTCAATCGTCTTTGAATGTTCATGATACCAAAGAGTAAATCAATGGATGATGCACCGAGAAGCACATTGGAGCTCTAAAAGGCGCTGTAGAATAGTCTAGGGGCTCCCTACGAAATTCACTGGGTCTTTAACTATGCTGAATCGTATCGATAACCGATAAGCCGATTACGAGAAGCTCTCCCACCAGCCCACCTTGAAGGTACCTAAGGAAAAGTGAGGCCACAATGACTTATTTGTATGAGCTTAGTAGGATAGGTTACAATCGTGATGTTTCTGCAGAATAGCATCTAGGCATCGCTTAGCTAAGTGCCCCTTTTAGGAGCTGTATAGCTATGTGGTAGACCAGATCAATTGAATTGTCTAGTTACCCCGACGATAGAAAAAGATCTGATAGAGAGCTATCTAGACAGAGCTTGTGTGGATATAAGGTCTATATGATAGAGGTACTAAACTCTGTGATTTTCTTATTTATTTTTCCACTCGAAATTCACTCGGTCTTGGGTAGTAGATTCCGTAGAGAGAGATCGTAGATGACGTCCTCCACCTTCTTAACGTGATACTTGACGGCGTCGATGCGCTTCCGCACGATGTCGTTCTTGAGGTTGAGCAGCTGGAAGCCCGCGAACAGGTCCTTGATGAAGGCGCTGATGCGCACCGTCAGCGTCACGTCACCCATGGTCACCGAGTTCATGGCGAGGCGGCTGAGCTCTTCGGTGATATCGGTGAGAGCTAGCAGGTACTCCTCGATGGTGACGTGGAAGGCGTCTTGGTCCTTGAGGTTGACGGGGACTGTGGTGTAGATGATTACGTTAATGCACGTGTCTCCGAGTAAATACATGGATTGTAGATGGTGTTTCTTTGTTGTGTTCCAACGTACCCTTCAGGATCTCTCCCACTTCTTCGATGGTCAGAAGACGGCCTAGTTCGCCGGGGCGAGACTCAGTGCCCATGCCGCCGAGCCAGGCTGTGGTGAGGATTGTGCCCACCACATTTTGGAGGCTGCGGGACCATCTGGAGTTGTATCTATTTCATAGTTAGAGAGTGTAACACGGAGCGAGGTTGCACAGATGACATGTTCGTACTTGTAGTACGGGTAGTTTGAGGCAAACTGGGCGAGCTCTGCCACACTCTCAACTTCGGGCTGGATACCGGTCTCTTCAACCTGCTTAAGCAGTTGTGGCACTGATGGTCAGGGCATGTCAGCAACAACGATAGAGAAGAGTTTGTGACATGAAGATTGATAGATAATACGTACATTTCGAGGCTGGTGTGGAATGAATGCGGCTGAGGAGACCTTGGCTCGTAGAGACGTTACGGTTGAGGGTGGAAAGGATTTTATGGAGTCTATCGCCAACCTCAATCTCTTCTTCGCCGTGAGCCTTTAGATACTCGAAGATGGCAGGGTCGATCATGTTAGAGCCGTTGTCAGCCGCCATGTTGACTAATGTACTTGATGAGATGAAAGTTGGAGAACTGTAGAGAGTGAAGAATGGAAGTTCAGGCGCGATGGGCACGCTGATGGGGTGATACGTTTGTCTATTGTGGTTGTTTTCTAGCTAGCAGACAATGAACCGTTGACACGACAAGTTGCTTGATGTGGATAGATGCTTTAAGTTACTTATGCGCAGGAGAAGTTTCCTTGTCACAGTGATAGTTTTAGGGACTGCTCCAGGATTGATCGAGATAGCTCTTTCCTTAGCGGATGACTCCATACAACACAGGCTGATAGATTTCTCTTTGCAATATACCAGTGGACGTCAACACTTCGCACATGATATGCCATAACTAAGATTGAAGATTTCACGATCCCAAGAGTTTGCGGAGGGCTGAATAGTGTGCCCATGGAAGTGGTACATAAATATGTTAATTTGTCTAGCGAGAACCTTCCGAATAAAATGTGCTATGTAGAGGTGATAGCATCCAGCCTGCCATCACCAACTAGTATTGTCATATCTAAACCGCCTCATTATTTCCATACACGCGCCTCTGCACTCTCGAAGCTTCATCCAAGCTAGGCAACCAGAAGCTCTCCCTCACGTTCCTCAGTACATCAAGCCAAGCCTAAAACTCCTTCAAAGACAAGATCCATCGAGGCAACTCTTCTTCACACCCACAGACAAGCCGCAGATCGCAATGAAAAGTAGTGTTCGCGTCACCTGGAGGCAGTGTAATACCAGGGACACGGTGGGAGCGATCATGCGCAAGCACAGAGGATGCACTCCCGGAGGGAAAAAATTAGAATAATCACGATTGAGTCCAAGTAGGACTCTTTCAGAGATTAAACTGAAAAGAACAGATACTACACTTGATCTAAGCCAAAAGGCAAAGAGAGCTAAAGAAGAAAGGAAAGGAAAGTCGAGTAAAAGTCTGGGAGGGAGGGCAGGTATTTATAGACAACTCGGAAGGGGAGCTGAGCGGTAGAAGGCGGCAGAATCGCTGCTGCCTGCTGGTTGGTTGGTTGGTTGGTTGATTGGTCTGTGCTTGCCTTAGGTATTGTATTGCCAAACAGGTCCAGCAATCAGAAGATGGCGCTAGCTCGGACCAAATTGAAGTACCTAGCTACTGTTACCCTGCCGGTATTCACAATGAAGATACAAAGCGAATAATAAAAATAATATAGCCGAGTACACATTGAGCTAGGGAATGGGACATATCTAAACTTTGGATCACCAACCCCTTTGTTTAAGTATGTACCTAGCATTTGGCTGCCAGGGCAAATGACATTGTTGTTCTACTTGTAGCATTTCAAGATCATTTTTATGGTACGAATACAATGAACTCTTCTTCATGTACCTGGGATGCTTTAGGGACGTATAATGATTAGCATGTTTGGGCGATGTCGATGATATTTGTTCAACCCGGCTCCTTGAAGCCCATCTAGTTCTACATGATAGTACTATACACATGGTATGTTTATACACCTATCGCCTTATAGGAGGGTGCTGGTGTCTCCTCAGCGGAGGCGCCGACAATGAGTGACGCAAGCGGGCGTGGGCCATTTCGGCGTTGTTGATTTTGGCGATTACTGGAGGGTTGAAGAACGCATTAATCCTTTCTGTGCCGTTGACTAGACTGCCCTCCTCTTCCTTCTTTTGGTCAAGTAGCAGGGCCTTCTGCCTTGTGTCTTCGAGGAACTGTCGTCGATCCTCCGTCATCCGCCATTCCTTGGGGAACTTGGGCTTCACTTTGAACGTGTGGTGTCTCGTGTCGAGAGGGACGTCTTCGAACATGTCCGTAGGGTCCTATAGTTGTTTAATTAGTTAAAATGAATGAGAAATGGTAATGGGATACGTATATGTACTTTTGCTTGCGCAACAAGTTTGTTCACTAGATCACCGAGATATCTCTTGTTCTGCGCCGGGTGTTCAAACTGCTCGCAGCTCATTTTGGCGATATCGGTTTCGGGGTTCAACCGCGCACCCAACAATTTCCTGAGCTTCTGTTTTTGCGCTTCATCCAGAGGCATGTCGCTCGGAGAGAACTCGACCACGACCTTCTTCTCCGCAGGATGGAATTCCCCCATGTAGCTGGTGTATCGGAACCGCAGAGGTTCCTGGGCTGTAGGTGGTTCAAAAGGACTCGCCAACTCTGCAAACATCGTGAGTAAACTAAGACGCGGTCCCGTCGTAAGTGAGGCCCTTACTGGAGAGAAGGGGCATCTGCCAGGCAGCGATACGGGCGTACTCCCTGTATTCGCGGTACTCCTCGAATTTGCCGTGGGCCATGCCCATGATATCATCTTCTTCAAACTTATCGGCGGCCGACTCTTCGACCATGAGGTCTGTATCGGTCTCCTCATCACCCCAGAACATCCTGGAGTTCATCCTCGGATGCCGCATGGCGTCGGTCACGATTCCGCCCATGCTATTAACGCTACGCTCCTGGATCTGCCTGGCCACGTCGTAGTCGCTATCTTTACGCATGTCCGCAAGGGCGCGTTGCAATACCGCCGGATCGATATCTTCATCTTCCTCTATTTCCTCGATTTCGTCTTCGAGATCGTCTTCGAACTCCTCGTCTTCGTCCTTTTTGGCTGCAGGTTGCCGCTGGAAGGTAGTCGAAGAAAACTTGCGAATCGTGAGGTATTGCCGCGGTGCAACGGTGGTCCGGGGTGCTGCTCGCCTGCTTGCTGTGCGCAGACACAGCCGCATCGACTGCACTGCAGAAGCCATGGCTGTGTCAATGGTCTCTGTGCGCAATCGTATAGGCGATAAATTGAGCCTCAATCGATATATCGCTTGTTGCAAGGACCACTCAACTTTGAGTGCTGGCGCAGACAAAATTTAGTGGGGATGCGAAAGAAGAGCAAATCACTTTTGATTGGCTGAGTGAACCATCCAATCACTAAACGCCCTGGTTCTTGGCGTGGATCACTGGCCTAGCTCAATGTCGGTGGCGCTAGTTTCACGCCTGAGGTGATTGTTAGTGAAGCTTCACAACGCACTAGTAGATAATGCTGGAGGTGGCACTGGTTGTTCTGCCGGATGATTTTCATTGGCTTTGCGACTAATAATGAATTGAAGGAACTTGCCATTCTCGACTCGATTTAAAGTGTTGTCAGAAAACCGGAATAAATAACATACACGAGAAATCTACCTTGATTATCCTTCTCAGAACCTCGCTCAACAGCTCAAGTTGCACATCATGGCAGAACCCGAATTAAAAGACAAAAGTGACAAGCTCACTCGAACCGCATTTGTGACTATCGGCGCCACTGCTGGTTTTCGAAGTCTCCTCCAAGAGGTTATATCTCCCAAGTTCCTCAAGACACTCGGATCCCTGAATTTCACAGACCTTATTGTCCAATGCGGCCCCGACCTGGAGTACTTCGAGACCATCAAGCCTAAAGATAGCCAAGACTCCTACGGCGTGAAAATCACAGCCTTCTCATATGCGCCCGATCTCAACAAATACTTCACACTGGCTTCCCGCAGCGACGGTGAGGATAGCAATGGCAAACGAGACTGCGGGGTTATCATCTCGCATGCAGGTTCGTTTTAATCTCTTACAATTGTCGACATTGAAGTAGCTCACGCTCTACACTAGGATCCGGTAGTATCATCGGGGCTCTCGAATTCGACTCGAAGTTAGTCGCGGTGCCAAACCCAGAGCTCATGGACAACCACCAGCTCGAGATTGCAGAAGACATGGAACGTAAAGGCTTCCTTGTACACGGTACACTTGGGTACGACATCCTCCCACTACCCCGTTTCTATACCCTTCAATGTACTAACAGTTGTATCATGTAGGTCGGTTGCAGAGGCTGTTGAGAAGATCGATACAATGGTGCTACGAAAATGGCCACCCGGTCCATCTCCTGGGTCCTCTTATCAGAAGGGAGGGCTTTGGGAAGCGATCAACGAGCTAATGCCGAAGTCCTGAATGCATAAGCTCATGATAACATGAGCTTGAACTACAACCGGAAGACGCATGTCTTCTGCGGAATTATAATTTCAGGGTCCGGCGTCTCGTTTGTAGACTCGCTGTTTTAAACCAGCTAGGTTTGGGGGCGTTCGGCGTTGAAGTAGTGAGATACCCAGACACGACAAACCGGTTGTTTTGTTTACTTATCATAAAGTCGGTGATGGGGCTTTACCTAGGCAACAACAGCGAATAAGTCCGCCTCTCCATATAATCATTATATAAGCGGCTGTTCGTGTTCACCATATTCCATCGGGGCATAATCACATGAAACCAAAGGTCCTTGTGTCGGGTAACACTGGCATGTCCGAAGTTCGCACTGCTTATATTGAAGCTGTGCAATACTCATCATATCCGTTCTAGGATGATGAAACACTGAGATATATAATTCGAAATTAGGGAATTAGGGGAAACAATAGTTTCTAGTGTAGAACGTTAAACATAGCAAAACATCCATGCAATGCATCATCAAGTATATGTGTACCTCGTCAGCAGGGCATGCTAAGGGGACTTACATATCTGTAGCGCTACTTAATCTCCGACTACACGCAGGTGGCCACAAATGTTACCTAATAACTGTGACATTACCCCACAGTTCTTCGTCGTCTCTTACATAGTAGTAGTGTAGCGTAGTAACCTAGGCATATACAAGCCTTTAAGCAAGACCAGAACCGACAATGACAGGTCTCGGGGTGGAGATGGAGAAGGGATTTTTAGTACCCCGACAGTACCCCGAGTTGGAGAGGCAGTGTACATACAGTAGATAGCGTACTACGCGAGACGTACTACGTAGGCATGTAGTGTATCTAGTCATTCCTCATGCGACGGGGGTAAATCCAATCCCTTCCCATCCTTCGCTCCATGCGACGCGGGCAGACCGCACTCGGGATAGCATTTGAGCATTGCCGTGTAGCTAGCTGCATAAGACCTAACTCCATGACCTCAGACCTGCTATTTATACATTTTTATCCCCAAAATCGCCTCTCTTTCGCTCTTGATATGCGAATATAGGGATTGTTGTTTTTTCCTTTTCAACGTTTTCATTCATTGATTGAAAGCTAAGAGATTTATTATCCTTTTTTTTCCCGCTCAATCCGTTCCCCAACAACTCCGTAGTCGGCCGGGTCTCGCACCTTATCGGGCTGGCTGAAAGTGTCTATCTATCTCTATCTACCTAACTCGCCTACCGAGTCACCCAGTTCAAACCCAGTCTACTTAAGCAGCAAGTGATGGCGATCTTTGTAGATCTGGACGAGGAGAGTGAGCCGCCTCAGACCCAAGCGGTAACACGTGGCGAATGGGATGGCGAAAGGACCAAGCTTCAATTGCAGCAAGAACTTCTCGCCGTCGTGAACACCAGTACATGCGTCAATGACGGCAGCGAGGATCCTGCTGCTGCTGCTGCTGATGATAAGGGCATTCTTGAGAATCCGAACAGGAATCGAATGACGGAGGCCCTGGGGTGTTATCCGTACGTAAAATGTTATTTAAGATCGATGTACAACCCTTTTGCTTCTGCTTCTGCTTTTGATGTTGTTGTTGCTGTGTTCGTCGCCACTGTGATATATAAGCACACCTCCTCTCGCAGAGTTCAACCCTGGCAGTGCATACATACATACATCTACATTACACGCAGAAGACGAGAAGAAAAATAAAAACAACAACAAGCCAAATACTAACATGCATAAAAAATAACACAGCATCGTCATAGCAATCGTGTCGTGGCTGGACCTGAACACCCTCGACAACCTCTCGCGGACATGTCGCCAGATCCGCGAGAACCTCCTGCAGTACCGCGTGCCCCTGGTTACGCACACGATGCACTGCTACAAGGAGCGCCCGCCGCTCGAGCCCGAGGACAACGAGATGAATTGGTATTACATGAACATCAACGAGAGTTACCGGCGCAAGGGGAGTTGCGCGCGGGACATGGTGTCCGAGTGTCGGCGGTGCGCGAGGCCTGTTTGTCGTGTAAGTGATTTATATACCTAACTTACACTTACTACTTCCCCTTTAATTCTTTCTTTACTGCTCTATTCCTCCTTTGGACAAGCCTCATGGGCATGAATCTTCAATGAGGAGAAACAAGAATCAAAGGATTTTTCTATTTGTTTATTTTATTTTTGGGGAGAACTTTATAAAAAAAAAAAAAAAAAAACGCTGACACCTATTCGTACCATTCATAGAACTGCATCGTCAGACGTCCAGGCACGTCGACCTTCCGCGACAGACACCGCCGGCTCTGCATCCCCTGCACCAAGGCGCCCCTCGCGGCCCTCGCGAACCCGCCCTTGCTCCCCGGCACGCCCATCGACGCGGGCGAGATGCAGAGGGCCATGTGCACGTGCGAGAGCGACTGCGTCTGGCTCTGTCACCCCTGTGGACGGAACATCATCGGTGCCGACCAGGATTATAGATCGTACGTATTGTATCATTTTCTACTTTATTATATTTGTTTTACCTCGCCTACTTCCCTCCTTACTTCCTTCCTTGCTTGTTTCCTGACTTAACCCCGTTCATCCCGATACCCCTATCATGTCCCCCGAGAGTACAATGAGCATAAGCTAACAGGAAAAACCAGTATCTGGCGCTGGCGCAACCAATACGGCGAAGTCCTAGGCGGCACAGGCATAGGCGAAGGCGACAGAGGCGTGATCTGCGGGCGCGAATCCGCCTGTCTCGGCGCGCGGGAGGTCGCGGAAGAAACAGACTGCGACGCCGCCGACGCGCGCGAGCAGCTCTCGCACAGCCATTCCTCGCCTGCATCGACACCATCTCCCTCGTCCTCATTCATTACGGGCTCGCCTCTCAGCACGGGGAGTAGTGAGAGCGAGGGCATCACTAGTGCTAATGGTAATAGCGTGGGCGGGCACCGCACCCCTAGCCCTCCACACTCGCATTCCGTTGGTTTAGCCACGTCGAGTTGTTCCGGATCGGGACTAAGACCAGGCTACGCGCGCCATGAGATTGAAGGTATAGGCGGCGTCGTCAAGACGAAGCTCGTGCGCATGATGCGCGTCGGCGCCTGCGTGCCTGAGTGGGAGGATGAGAGGAACGGGGGTCGCCGTATCCTTGAGCGCGAGGTCTTGGGTGGTAGGCGGAGCTGGTGTGGATGGTGCTGGAGGGTTATACCTGGGACGAAGGACAGATCTACGAATGGGACGGTGTAAGTTATATGGATATGGATATGGAGAAGTAAGTAATTCAGGCGTTTACGCATGGTTAGGTTAGGTTAGGAGGGCAGGGCTCATGATTTTTTTCGGCGTTGTGTTCATATGGTCATGGGAGGGGTTATTTAGGTGAACATGCATTCAAGGGGGTTCTTGAGTTTCTTCATCATTTTGCGAATCCTTATACAAAGAAATTAAACACAACCACTGGCAACGTGACCGAGTGTCGAGTTGTGATTGTGATATACAATGGGAGGTAGAGTCTGTCTCGAAGTAAGACCCGAGGCTCTCCTCCTGCTCTCCCCCCCTAGAGCTGTGTGTTTGTTATATGCATTAAGCTCCATTTCCAACACCAGGGAATCCTATAAGGTGTGCATATTGATTCCCCCGGCGCTCTTCATCTTGTAGCGGCATCGCCCATCTTTCACTTACGAGCCTGGCCCTCCAAGAAGCAGCAAACAAGAGCCGCACCACGTGGGCCCTCAATTCACATACACATATATAATCCCCGTAGTCTTAAGAAGTAGTCTATAAACTGCTCCTGAGCAGCAGAGCCTTCCTCTTCTTCCTGTCCTCCCTCGCCTTGGTGCGCACGGGGCCCCAGCGGGCCTTGATGGCCTCGAGGCGCTGGCGCTCCTGCTCCTTGTGCTCGGGGCTCGACTTGCAGCAGATCATGACGAAGAAGGGCGAGCAGTCGAACTTGTCCGCGAGCCTGTGCACGCTCCACGTCATGGGGTCCTCGGCGCGCAGCCGCCGCATCTCGTCCACCTGCTCCCGCGTGACGTTGTACTTCCTCTGCCGCAGCTCGCTGGCGCGCGTCGGCGGCGGCAGACCTGGTACCCGGCTGGAGGAGGCGCGGAGATCCGAGGACGAGCGGATGAGGTGGGTTAGGTTCGCCTGTCGGCGGGGATCGGACTTGGGGAGGAACTTGAAGGGCGTGTGGAACACTGAGGGTGCCGCGGCGGGCGGGTTGTAGATTATGTGGTTTTGCCCCGATTGCGGGGTGAGGAAGTCGGGGTGTGGTGGGATCTTGAGCATCTTCTTTGTCCGTGATGTCGTCGATTGGTGCCGGCGGCTGGCTACTGATATGAATGCTGGCGAGCGCGTGGCCGAGGACGATGCGGGAGCGCGGCAGAGGTTGCTCAGTGGTCTCAGGGCTTGCCGGGTCTCCATGTTGGCTGGCTGGATAGATATATAGATGGAGACTATATAGGCTTGAGAGAGCGGAGATAATTGAGGAGGCGTGGGAGATTGGGAGCTGGCTTAGATAGGGCTGGTTATTGTCTTCTCTTTCGCCTCCGGCAGATCATAAATTGGATGATGGCTTCGATGCAACGGCGGCTTCAATGGCAAATTTAGACGAAGCCTTCGCGGGCCGACAGGAAGTCACGTGGGGCGATCGGGGGAGTTCCACATTACCAGTAGCATAGGTACCTAGGTACCTAAGGTTAGTACTGTACCTAGGTACATCCACCCACCAATACTGCCCCCACCTATTCAGATCGCCATCATTATCGATAGAATCGGCGTTATCCATGTGTAAGCAATTGGACTATGAAAGCAAGTAATATCTATTATTTTGATCTTCTAGGTAGCCGTAGGCAGTCTAGGTACTGGCAGCTCTGCGTTGACCTAGGTTCATAGCATATAATTATTAGGCCAATCGCATCTCGAAGGCTGCCTATTTAGAATACTTTAAACTTTAGAACTTGGTCTCATCACGCACTATAGTGTTATACTCAGATACCTCATTCTCATAAAAACATTATGTATGGCTACGAAAACTAAATACGAATAAGGTCGCCCTGTTTAGCCATGGCAATCATGTATCCAGCTACAAATAGGCATCCTATCCACTTCCATACTCGCAGAAAATATGCCGCGAAACACTCAAGTCTCGACTTATCACTGTAACGTGGAATCCACATGACAAGGTACTCAATCTCATCAACTTCATCATTAGCACCAACACTAACGTCCGCACCACCATTATCACTGGGATCTTTACCATCATTTGCCGGCCCAAAGAACTCCTCCTCTTGAAGCGTAACAATATGTGAAGGTTCATCGTCAAGAGATTTGTATCCAAGCTTCCCTTCTTGCAGAAGCCAAGGGACCAGAGCCGATGCCATGGTCCATCGAGCGTACGCACAATACCCCACATACACTGGGTTCAAGACACGGCGGAGAAATAGCGGCAGCGAAGTGAAATAATCGGGGTATCGAGCCAGGAGGAGGAGGAAGTAGCCTCGGCCCAGGTACTCGAGATTTGTCTCCCTGTTCATGTAGCCGTTATCCCCGTCGCGAGGCCCTGGCTCGTAGAAACGGATAAATGCGAGTAAACGGCGCCAGGACGCCACGGCAGCAGAGCTGGCTAGGAGGAGGAGTAGCCAGACGAAAGTTACCACAGTGCAGTGAGCTGCGATGTCGATGAGATCTTCGCGGAGTATTTGCGTGGCTGTCGAGGGAAGGCTGTATTTGATCATTACAGCGAGGGGGATGCTCGATACGAAGACTAGGAGCGCTACTACGTCGAGGAGGAGGAGTAGAGAAGGAAGGGTTTTCACTATGAAGGCGAGGAGATATCTACTCCTTAATGGCGTGGTCTCGGACTGGTCATCGCGCCTACGGGGGGTAGGTCGGGAGGTACGTCTGGTATCCTTGAAAAGTACTAGATCATCTGGTAGAAAAATGGAAGATAATATCCGGGATATCGGATGCGGAGTCTGGTTTAGTCTGATCCCGAGCAATGGAGCTTTGCGGGATGTAGAGTCGTCCGTGGACGTGCCCCTTTCCGCTGACTCGTTTTCGCTCATCGTCTTCGATGATAGCACCTCGGGGGATAAACCGTGTGTACAAAGGGGGGGAAGAGGATAAGGGGGAAATCTTCCTATTAGTCGTCGACGGGAGTACTTTTCTACTCAGTTGAATTTTAAGATTGAATCAAATATCTTGACATATTTATAATTTCTCGAGAAGAACTCTGTTCTTTGCTATATCGACGTTTCCATTGGAGCACGAGACTTACCTCCCCTTTCGCTGAAGACTAACGCGTCCCCTGAGAAATAGTATGATATTGAGTTTCGAGAGGCACACATAGCTCGAGACAGACTAATCGCTAAAGTATAAGATATGGGCTTTATGTACTTAATCACTAGTCCCATATGAGAACCTACCTGAGTACTATTAGTGTTGTTCTGTTTGACGATACTAATATGCGGGGATGTAGAGCCGTGGCGCTTTCGCGAGATGCTGGGTGTGGTTCGATTTTATACTCTTTATACAGCATTGAATTTGTTCTTGTTCTTTTCAATACTTATGGTGTCCTGTCATCGCTGCCATTGTTAAAAAAATGAAATAAAAAATAAAAAAAAAGCCTGTGGCAAGAAACCCAAAGGTGACAGGGTTTTAGTAAGGTTCTGTCGGCCTTGACAGTTGTAGGTGTTGGTATATCCAACTTTGGAAGCCAGTCTTGCCTAATCTGGAAGCTCAGCGGTCCTCTTGTGACGTATTTTGCCGACCAACTGGATTGGGGACTGTAACGCTGGCTTGGACAATCCGTGGTTTCATGTGGCATCCCACCGAGTTAACCCCTCTACCTGACCCAAGCTGAATGGCTCCTTTTTTTTTGCAGAAGCCCTTCGGTTCTTCAAATCGCACGTTTCGATCTTTGGTTACGTAGGTAGGTATTATTTCTCCTCAACCATGCATGCAGGACTGGTTGAAGTGTGTGTCTCAGTGCCTCCCATCAGGGTCTGATCAGGTACGTGAGACAGGCATAAAGGGGCCCCGTGGGAACATCGTACACAGTCGTATGCTATCAAACCAGCTCTTCGCCTGTCGGGGGTTTCGTACTTAGTACAGTCAGCACGGCGCAACTATTGTGTATCGCACTACCATACGCGGAAAGGACACGACTCGTTATTGATTTCATGCTATATTACTTGGATTGTCTCATTTTTTGGCGTTGCATACGTAGTCAGGTAGGCTGTACCTGTATCATATCTATTTTGGGCACTTTAATGCGACGATACAATACGTAAGTAGCTCCAAGATAATATGATATCTAACGTATACATACCTACACCACCTATCAACATTGGACTTTTAATAGTAGCACCGCGATTAGATGACTTAAGCCTTTATATTATATACCTAAGATTATGCTGTGATTTGCAAAGAATTTTATGCGGTACGGCCGGCTATGATCGTCCCAGTAATCGCCCATAATCGCATCTCCCGCTGGGCTGTCCCGAATCGCATTCTTTTCAATGGAGCTGTCGACTTACTTACATGCCCGAATAGGCAAGCTTCGTCGATCGCGACAGGAACCGGGTGACCCCTCCGACCCCGTCTCTCCTCTCGAAAATCAAGGCAGCAGGCCGGAGTTGTACCTAACTGGAGATATTTGGGCTTAGATAGGTCTGACATTGTTTCCCGTTTCTGCTCAGCGTACGATTCTCATGGTTGGGGCCGTCGTTTTTCTTCAGGTCACAATTGTTTGCTTGGGCAGCTTGAATCCTGTGACAATTTTCGAGAGAAGATATGTATATACAGACTTATGCCCTACCATTATCCGTACAATATATTATACCAATATATCACCCGCATTTTGGTCTCCCAATTCCCTTCACAAGCTATCTACCTCTCATCAATTACAATCTAGGCACAATAGGATCGGTTTGTTGCTTTCTGCCTACGGACTGCCTAACTATCCGTCATTTATCTCCTTTGCCCATTGTCAAGCCGTGCACAATCCAATCACAAAGCGCACGCCACCGTCGCCTGACCAGCCGGGATTTCGCTGCCTACTCTTACAGTCAGTCCAAGCCCATTTACATCCTTTAGTCTGGTATAGCGTGTGTCCTATATATCATAGCGTGCAAACACGTTTGTGGGCTGATGACCGCATGCGCCTTCGTCAGTATTATAAGTGCCGTGATGTGTGTCCCTCTGACAAGATAGCAGGAAAAGAGGTCAGTTGGTTAAACAGAAGAAAAGAAAAAAAAAAGAGGCCGCATTGGCTGCATAGGATTACTGCTACAATTCCGACATCAGATTTGCAAATTTGCATGCGCATTTGAAATCTGCGAAGGCCTGATCTAGCCCTTTCTCCCGGGCTTATAGTAAACGGTTTTTTTCCTTGACCAGACCACCCGGTCCGACAACTCTCGTCTGTGAGCTTGTTTATTTACTACCCATTATACATATAGATCTATATATGTAAGACAATTTGGGTATTCTGGACCCGACGCCCGGTGGTGGCGGCCCCCCTTGTTACGACATCAAACTCGATCTGGCCTCTGCTGCGGACCTGCAGTACAAACGTCACAGGGTCACAGGTGCAAGTGCAAGTGCGATCCATCCCATTATCGTCCGCTATCTCTATCATTATCGGTGCCTGGCGACTGGCGATCCAGACCCAAGCCCGCTAATCTGCCGTATGTATAGGTGCCATAGGTGCCGCATACTTCATACCTCCCCCTCCCCTCCCTCGTCGCAATCAACCTACCTCTTACCGAGGCGCCTGCACAACGGCTACGACTGTCAGCAGGACCCCCAAGTATAATCTCGACAACGCACTCCCGGGTTGCACCTTGCATTCGGCTTGCATCAAAGCGCCTGCACTTGCAGGTTGCATCGGATTATATTTTACGCATATCTCTCTGTCTCTGTCTCTCTCTCTCTGTGTGTGTGTGTCCAGGTACCCGCCTCTAGGAGAAGGAGAAGACGCATTTACCTACTGTTATAAGTAGTGGTAGTAAGAGACGGTACTGACTGCATCCGGCATCCGGTATCCTGTATCCCGTATCCTGCATACTGTATCCTCTGTGCTACACGCACTTTACCGATAGTGGTTCTTATCTGGAGCGACGACGCAGCCGGTAACGATAGGCGGGCGCAACATCACTACTATTCAAGCTACTTGGGCACGGGTTTGGTGGTTTGGTAGCTCGGCACGGTGCGGTCCGGTACAACTTACTTGCATACGCTGCATACACTACAGGCAACGCGACGAAACAGAGGAAACAGAAGAGAAACAAAGTACAGTCGCGGGCAAGGGTTCCCTCTGTCAATTCGCCAATCCCAGTCAGCGGTTCCCGCTACCCGCTATTGACTAATTCCCACACGTGTCGAGCGAACGCATATCGGTTGCTCTTGTCTAAAGAGACAGAGACTGCAGACAGGTACACAGTTGCTATCGCGGAGGTATCAAAAGGGCAGAGCAGAGTGCAGCGCGCAGAGCGGAAAGAAGGTCAGTCAGCCATGTCTATCTATGTCTCCCTCTTCCCTTCCTCCCTTTTACCGAAATGCCTATCTCCCCGTATCGATCAGCACTGGCCAACAAATGGCAATAGCCAATTTACCGTTAATTGCGGCTTGTCCCTGCATGTTTTATTTTTGTTGCTGGGTTGGAACTCCCTTTCCTGCCTAACATTCATTTATTTTATTGCCCGTTTTCCAAACCATCCACCCTTGCTTCACCAATCCCCAATTTGTACAACACTAACACCGCCCGTTGCCCTGCCGCTCGTTTTCTCTGCAACATTAGAGGTGTTTTTTTGGTCGGTTTTGGAAAATATAGCCGTGTTTGCTGATTCTCCTACTGGCACATCAGTTATTTCTCCCATCTACCCTTGCCTCTGACCCAAACCTTGCGTACCAGTCCGATCGATCGATCCGCCAATATGAGTCTCGCACAGGCGCCCGCTATCCAGAGCAACCAGGGCAAGAATCAGCCTCTTGATCTGGAGGACCGCCCGTCTTCAGCCGGCACCTCGACACCCACCTTGACAGAACCCGCCGCGAAGCACTCAGAACACGAGACGGGGAAGGGCGAACATAAGACGAAGAAACGGGGTTTATTTGGGCTCGGCAAGAAAAGACACGAAGGCAAGACACCCACGCAGAGCCACTCGAAAATGGAATCCACATCCGCCAACCCATCAAATACAAGTAGCAAAGACGCAACAAAACGATCTACAGCGTCTCCGGTACCCCTCGAGAGCCCGAAAATGACGCCTTCCTCACCAGGCCGGGGACTCCAATCGTCATCCCCGAGGATGAGCTCGCCAGCCGGGTCCCAGATATTCGAGCGAGACGTGCAGGAAAGTGCTATTCTACCTACTTCGCCTGCCATCCCATCACATATACAAACAGAGAACCACATCCCACCTGTTCTAGATGCTTCTTCAGAAGCTATCACCGATGACCACCTCAATCCTGACACAGTCGAAATCGTCACACATACCTCCCACCAACCGGCCGCCGTCACTGTGGCTGGTGCCTCGGCCTACGAGAGTATCTCTAGCTCGTGGACAGAAGACCTCACAGCCCTCTCGGATAAGGAAGAGTCCGCCTCAAACTATGGGTCACTAGATTCGACCGACGTGCGGCGTTTAAGCTTCATCTCGTTTGCTGATGTCGTGCAAGCTGAACAAGGCCCCCCTGGACTAGCTACGGGAAGCCGGGATTCAATGCATCTAGCCGGTTTGACCTCATTAGCCTCCATGGGTGTCAACCGTTCGCCCTCACCGATAAGATCGCCGGTGTCCTCACAAGCACCAGACACGTCACCACCACACAGTAAATCCGGATCGGTCAAGGGAATTAGCCTGTCGCCTGCTAGAAAGCCGCTGGGCAGCCCAACTTCAACGGAATACAATCTGGGCCTGAGCACCGGCGAGTTAAGTATCGAGACTATGTCCCAAGCGCTGAGACGCACAGGTAGCACCGACCTCAGCGCGGCACGGAGTCACCCGATCAGTCCCATTGAAGGGCCATCCCGGTAGCTCTGTCCTTAAATTGTGTTGTTTTTATAAAGATCGCAATAGACATGACCGGAGTTGTGGTGTTACTCCTGTTGTGTGCAGAGGGCTTCAAAATGCCTGCATACTACGCAGGCTTATGCGCATTTGCGTGATCGTCGACCAAGTGTTCTTGGGAACAGACTCCTCTCGCGAATTATTCGTTCCTCTCCTAAGGTTTCTTTTTTTTTTTCTTTTTGCTTCGAGATGACTCATGGATACTGTTTGATAGCTGCGTTTTTACTTCTCTACTCGCCGTACCTCCTACTGCAATTGAGCTTTCGTTGATGTTGATGGGAGGTGTGAAGAGTTTGGTAAGGCGGGGCTTTGTTGTTTGCTATTGGCCATTTCAGTCTTGGGCAAAGAAATGGATGGACGGAGTTGGGACACCAAGTAGTGGAGTGGTCTTTCTCCTTTTCTTCCTCTTCGTTTTTTTTTCTACTTTGTTCCTGGTATGCATTGACAGGGAATAATTTCCTACCCTATAGTACATGATTTGCTCTATTGGGGTAGAAGGAACAATGGCAACGAGATGAGGAGATGAAGAGAAAACAGTCACAGTGCCTTGGTACCACGCTTCTCGTTGCTTGTTCAGAGGAAGAGAGAATGACATCTTGGATGGTGGACTAGACTGCGATGTTAGGCTGAATCAAATATGAGACTACGGTGAGGTGAGGTTAGGCGATAAGACGAGACCAAGCAAGGCGAGGTGAGGTTAGATGAGATGAGATGAAATTCTTGGCGGAGCAGGTTCATGATTGGTAGTATATCCCGTCTCATCGTCATCATCAATTTTAACTTTGATTCCCCCTTTTGCGAAATTTGAAAATTACACTGCTAGGCTTTCTCGTATATAGTCTCATTATAAAATGCAAAGGCCTGAAAGCCATTACTACATCTACGTGCTACTTTTGATCTTAGGATGTGAATCATCAGTACAAGTACTAGTAGAAGGTATCTACGGAGAGGATTGCATATTCCTGGGTTTTAAGGGGGAAATGAGTCTATCTGGTTTATTGAAGTCTATAGAAACGAGACACTTCGGGCTAGTGGGTATGTAAGTATGTGATGTCCGGTATCACTAGGTACAAAGGTTGTGCACTTATGTAAGATTAGGTAAGTAGTTATTAGAACGTATTATACCTACGGGACTGTTTACCTGTTTATCGGTTTATTTAACTTCTACTTAGTAAGTTGTTTTTTACTAGGTACCTACGTAGATAGCGAGTGGTATAGATCACGGGGAGTATGATGTGGTTTCTTAAAGTTGTAACTAGACGTAGATGTAAAGGAATCAAAAGGGAAAATATACGACTGGGTACTGTGTTGGGCGTTAAGAATGGAGTACTGCGCTTGGAATAAGTAATCGAACTTAGTTGTTTATATACGTTGGGTGTACTATTGCATTATCATATATTAGGAGTCTGAGTTGATTTGAATGAAACAAAATCTAATGAATGGTATTCTAGTTTGCAATAGAGGGTTGGGTACATGCTGCAGAGAGCAACGCTGATAAAACGAACGAACGAACGAACGAAAATCTATGCTTGTATGCAAATGACTTAAGGAAGTGGCATGGCCTTGTTGTCCTAATGTCATTGTTAAGATATACCTGTTTGATATGTTCTTGTTTTATTTTATGCGTAATTGATTTATTTTCACTCTTCGCTTATAGCTAATATCATTATTTTATGAGGTCTTAGGCTTTTGTGAGATTGTGAGATATTTATGTTAAGATAATGTAGATACCTTGATATATGTGAAAAGTGCATTAGAGTTGATGAGAGTTGCTGTATGGGAGTTAAGGGGGAGATGAGGTTTATATACCTAGGTTAGGGTATAATTCTTGCGAACTTCTATGTTGAGCTTGTTGGTGTAATGTAGTGCATGCAGTGATGTAGCAGTGTATGCAGTGTACTTAAGTATGCGGTGTATGAGTGTGCATAGTGTATGTATGAGTCATGTACTGATGACTGATGTAGTGTAGCAGTGTAAGAGTGTATGCAATGCATGAGTGAGTTTATTTACTGCTGATGCTTTTACGTTTGGATACCTGCCTCTATTGGACTTGAACCGTACCTTACCGGAGGAGGGGGGGTCTAGAAAATGATTTATAGAGATTATTTTTAACCTTTAAAATGATTTTAGGCGAAAAGGTCTGCAACATTTCTATAGAGCTAAAAGAATTATCACTTGAAAAGAATTTTTATTTTTTAAAAGAATTTTTATTTTTCAAAAGAATTTTCATTTGAAAAGAATTACCACTGAAAAGAATTTTCATTTTTCAAAAGAATTCTAGACATTCTGTTCTAGACCTTCTATAACCTGCTACAGCCCCTATATTACAGGCCCTACCCCCCTATATTACAGGCCCTACCCCCCTACAGGCCCTATAGCCTCTACAGCCTACTCCACCCACCTCACCTTCACTCCACCCACCTCACCCTCACTCCACCCACCTCACCCTCACTCCACCTATGACCATACATCAATGCAAGGATTATCGTTGCAGTCAATCTACCACCACCACCACCACTACCCTGAATATCAAGGCAATTAGTGCAATCGCTTCGCAGTTCAAGGCTTTAGCGGAAGGTTTTGCAGCCTCGTCGTTAAATACCATTTTAAAGCGTAATAAAAGAAATGCCATGCCAAAAGAGATGCCACGCCAAAAGAGATGTCATGCCAAAAGAGATGTCATGCCAAAAGAGATGCCATGCCAAAAGAAATACCATGCCAAAAGAAATGCCATGCCAAACGAGATACAGGCGTAATAGGTACATAAAAAATATAAGGGTTTTATATATACCAGTGTTGTACTTGTTATTTTGGGTAGAGTTATGCTTAGCACCTACTAACCTTCGCTGTAGCTATTTTTTAGACCCCCCCCGGTCCGCTACGGTATCTTACAAGGGGGAGGTAGAGTGATAATGTATGAGTCTCTTGTGCGATATATGCATGTACTCTCACTAATGTAATAATGGTATTTGATCAATACATAGCTCTTGAGTAGCTGGTGTCCTATTGATAGAGCGTACCTATTGACAGTCTGATTTATCTCATGTTGTAAGCTCCGTCGTAGTGGTTAGTGTTAGTTAAGCTTTCATTGGTCCCACGTTTGCTTTCATAAAGAAGAAGCGCATGGTTCCAGGTTCGTTTGGAACGGCTTAATTTGCCCAGTGGTTAATTAAACTACCTTCTTTCCGCCTTGGCCTCTTCTTGGATTATTTAGTCGAACCGATAGAGAGGCCTTAAATCAGCTTAAATCAACCCCCTTGACAGATGATCTAATCAATGCTTAACCTGGTTTTAAAGGCGAACCCTTGGTCTGCACTGCAGCACTACACTAGAATGTGGGTTAGACGGGGCCTTAACTAACGTAGCTCCCCCAACTCTCGCGCTCACTCCTACAGGGTAAGAAGATACGAGATTAGGTATACTAATTCGGTCAAGATGAAAGGCGCTTTGGGCTATCCTCTAATACCAAATATGTTCAGTACCCTAGGCTATAGCATAGATAATTAAGAGTAGGTAATCTGACAGTCGTAACTGTCTCATTCTATATGGATATACACGGAACGGGTAGTACGTCAGCCGGAATCCTTGAAGGGGGCTGAAAACTAGTGTTGTGTAAGTATCTAGTTCATGACTACTTTGTCCAAGGACCTTCCTATATCCACCGTCCATTGTACATTGTGTTTCGAGTAAAGGGCCGGTGTTCAGTTCATAATTAGACAATATTGCGGTTTAGGTAACCGGTCCAGAATGATGGAGCTTAATCAGGAAGGTTAAAATCTCACCGGGCACGGTAGCTTTTCACACTATTGTTGTGCTACAACACTTGGGCGATGGGGGTCTCATCCTTCTTGTAACTCCTGCCGAGCGTATCGATAGTTCGCTATTAAGCGAAACCCCATTAACGTACTACTACATACTACGTAAATCAACTCGGGCTTAGCTTAATATCTACGCACACGACGCACTCTTAAGTATGAGACTTTATGTAGCTGGGTTATCCCGGACATTTGGGCCGTGTCTCGGCCCGCGCCGCCCGTTGAATGAAACATTCAATTGCTCTTATTCTGTCGCGCTCTTTAAAGGCATGATGACGGGTTTGATTAACTGCGTTGCTCATTCCATGCAGTTGAGATCTACCAAGCCCTACGCATATTGCGGCGTGTGGATGAGACAGAGGGTAGTAGAGGAATAAAGTTCTCATCATATCATCATCATTGTTGGTCATGGTGCGCGTTCAACCCAGCTGGCTGGATCACTCTCTAACCTATAACTGCTAGAGGCGTTGGGATATTGTAGATCAACTGTCAATTTGGAGATACGATACAGTAAGCAGGGCACCGCGATCCAGCAACAAGAGCGTCAATACAGCCTTGAGTATGAATTCTGCGAGGAACTTTGGGGCCACATGTGGTGTAGTGGATGGAGAATGCTTTGTAAGTTGGGGTGGATTTGTTGGACGTAACTGCGGAGTGTGTGCGCACCTCAGCCTCGAGATAATGTATTGTCCGTTGTCTTCATTTACTGCTCTCGGCGATGGCCTAGCAATAGCTAGCCGTAGGGCGTTGTGGGGCGACAGTTACTTATACTTAGTAGTCCGAACTCTGGCATCATGGAACAAGGAACAAGGGGCTATTGTGCTCCGTACTTTTATCCGCTGCGATCCTCCAGCGCCCCGAATTGCTACCGGACACGGAGCGGATCGTCCGCCTAACGATAGCCGCTTGGCGCATTCAAGATGCTATTGTTCTAGTGTATACATTGTTGTGTTGACGTCTCGGCCCCGCGTCACAAAAGAAATAGCGATCATCGTCTTTTAGTGTACTGAACTGGACAGCTCGGATAGAGGGAGCCAAGAACAATGAGGATTTATGCGCCTCTAACTGCAAATATAGTGAGTTAGTTAGCAATTTTATGGTTGGAGTGTGCTAGGTTAGTGTAGTTCTGGCTGGTTTGATATGAGATTCATATATGGGATTCTGGTATGGAGAGCTAGTGCAGATGACGCTAATATACGAGAGCCTAACAGCAGATCGACAACGAGAAGACCAGCCAGAAGCTCAGGACCGGATAATAATAGGATCCTGCGATACGCTAGCATACCATAGAAGCTCATTCCTCCAACGTTGGACACGTGTGTAGGTACCCATCCAGTGGGTGTTGGATGTTGGTTGTGGTGCCAGCGTCCCAACAGATCGGATGTGCTGGATGTCATCTGAACGAAGGGCGGGACTGTGTCCTAACTCATCCAAGCGTTCCTTCAGTCTTGAATTGCACAACGGTGCACTGAGTAATACCTGTCTCGAAATTGGGACTACTCAAGGATTGTGGGCCGTCGATGACATGGCCAGAAACGTGGTCAATTTCATCCCTTCTTGAATACAGAGAAGTGTCCAGAATCATACGTAAACCTACCTACCTGGGGAGTTATGGCGCGTTTGGGCAGTGTGCAGCCTCGGGTACTGACTGTTGTTGGGTCGTATTTGGTCTTGTAATGTAGCTAAATTCACACATGTTTCAGAAGAACAAATCGGGCTTCTAGAGTTCCACATGCCCTATATTGGATCCCAAAGGAGACCGAGCCCTGGAACACGCTTACCTAGTATGATTGACTAGCATGCCAATGAGAATGAGGTCTGCTGTTTTGGCTTTGGGATGAGAAGTTGTGCATCATTTCGTGGCGTGAGTCGTGGTGTATCTATACATAGTACGAGTATCAAGAGGTGATGGAATTGAGGAGCGTAGCGTACGTTAGAGCTAGTAAAGGCGATTGTCGTGACTGATCGTGACCGCATCGCGTGAATGGACTCGGCGAACACTCCGAAACGGCGAAGGCGTAAGAACTGGTTATGGTCACTTGACTTGCTAAACCTGCCGACCGTCTTCAGCTTATACAAGGCTGGTTAGCATAGGATTTGGTGTCTGCTCTATACGTAAATCCCCGTTACTTTACGGGTCTTCATTATAATCTGCCCATGGGCAGGTAGTGCCCGTTAGGCTACGTACCTTTTTAGAGCACCTAGGGACCCGCTTTACGGATAGGTAAGGTATCTTACTTACGGAGTATATACTGACAGGCATCATTGCGTGCTGTATTGCGTAGGCTGTGTGCTACCTATCTCTTAGCGAGGTCGGTTACGCCTTACACCTCACGCCATTAAAAGAGATAAATGAAATGCCCAGCCAGCTTAATACCTGGGTAAGGTTTGTTACCCACGACCCATTACCTTTTGACCTACCTACGTATACCTACTTGGTAGGTATCTACAAGTATATCGTGATGACACTTACCAGGTAGCATACACTACTTTGACATTTTATAAGATAATGTGAATAAATTAGCAGCAGCATTCTTTTCCTAGGGTTACCTGCCTCCCTGCTTGCTCTGTACCTGCTAAGGTACCAATTGTACTACATATTAGGTGAGTATATACTACACTAGTACTTAGTATGTAGGTAATAGCTTACCCGCATCCATTATCTATCTCCGCCATGTTCCATTCCACCGATATCTGGGTCATCATGGACTAATAGGTGCACTTTACTGCGCATGGTTAAGACTACTGGATAGATGCGGCCTATCTGCCCACTTTAGGTTTCTGCTAGCAAAAGGCTGACAGATTACATATGTATTACACATTATGCGTACTAAGTACGTATGTAAGTAGGTATTAGGTATTTTGTAAAACCAATTGGCTACCTGGGTATTTAGTTAACTACCAAACCTTTAGGGAGGTAACTTAGAGTACTTACAACACAGGTAGGTGCAGACATTGTGCAACTCAACGCTTGAAACATCATAATGTTACTTGGGTTGGTGCACTAGGTACCATTAGTTTATATGTAGAAAGGCAAGCAAGCATACCCTGTGTGCATGTACTCCCTGGTAGTAGACTAAGTACCACATAGGTCTCATACCACCTCTGTTACCTACCTGTACCATGCACCTCAACTTACACTACACCCCAACAGCAATATATACAGGCCTCTTGTAGGTGGTTAGGATAGGTAGATAGTAGTAACTCCGCACCTCACCATTATTATCTGGAATAGATGGGTACCTAGCTAGGTACATTACAGTAGATACTTACCTACATGGAAGGTACCCGCTTCGACCCTACCTCATCCTACATCATCAAGACCGCAGTTCAGAGAACCCCTCAACTCCCGCTTCTCCATTGGTCTGCCTCTTCCCAGCTGCCCTGCACATAATATCCCGAACTTCGCTGCCCGCATACCATGTCCAACGAGTCACCTTGTGAGATACAGTAGCGCCCCTCTGCACTACTGTACTTACCTCCTACGTAGTACATTACTTCCCACGCCCTGCCCTCCTATAGCATCCTAGACCAGCGACGTTACTGCGAGCCTGGCTTGACGCTGACACTGCCCGCTCGCACACAGCCCATTCCCGCCGTCCATTGTCCACCGTCCACCATCCACCGTCCACCGTCCACGGCTCAGCCAACTGCTTGGTTTGTCGAATCGGTTTGGCGAATACCTTACGTACATACGCAGTAGGCCGGCGGTCTTCGCAGCCTGCTTCCACCCTTCCACCACCCTTCCACCGCCCTGCAACTCAACCAACCCCTGGCTGGCTGGCTCTGCCCTGGCTTGTGCTGCTCCACGTGTTGTGCGCCGTAGGGCCGACGAGTGGGTTTGGTTCTGCTTGGGTTGTTCTTGGTTGTCCCAGAACTATGCCCTCGCTTCCCTCACCCGCAGCAAAAGTCTCCAATTTCTAGATCCCTTCTAGATCACCGCCGTACCATGCACCGACGTTTCCAATCATCCGCCCAGCCTTTCGCCTTGCGCCCTGAACTACATAACCTGCCGCTGCTGAATGCGCCCTCTCAATGACCAGAGCGAAAGTCGGTGCTACTAATTGCACATCGCGGCTCAACTACGAGGTGCATCACTACTGTACCCGCATATACACTGCAATAACCACCGCCACTATCACCACCACCACTACCAGCACTTTGGAAACCTGCGAGAAGCCGGCCGGTCACCAAATGTCCATCTCTACCATTGTACATGCCGTCGAACCAAGGACTGAGTGGCCGACTGAGCGGCCTTCTCCCGCCCGAAATGGATGACGTGATTCCTACCAACCGAGACGGCAGCCCATCAGAATGGTCACAGAGCACGACGGGAGATGCAATGCCGCAACGCTCGAGTAGGGTGCCTAGTGGTAACAGTACTCGCGCAAGCCTCGAGCCCGTTTCCCTCGTCCAGAGTCCAATCCGCGCTGTCACACCTGATCCAGTAGGGAATGGCTCGGATTCAATGAATGTGAACTTGCCTGCAGTGACTCGAGGGTTTGGCGCTATATCTCCCCAGAGCTCACCTAGGTCCATTCGAGGAGCGGAAAGAAGAAGGCAAGGAATCGTCTTCCAAGATGAGGTTTTTGGTGAGTCCTTTGATAGCTCCCCGCCAAGCCCTCCTTCCAACAGGGGAGGAGGACCCAGGCCACGTACACGCACCCTAGACGAGGCGCTTGCGCTGCGACAGGCGTCGACTAGAGGCACTACCGAGATTCGACATAGGATGGGATCCTTCTCCTCGTCTACGTCGCAGCCAATGATTGAGAGCGACGTTCGCCCCCCGCCTACCGTACCAGAAACCACCGCGTATGAAGCTAGAGTAACTACACGGCCGCCAGATGTGAGAACCACAGCGCCGAGCAAAGAAGGGAGGTCAAACGACAACCGCCTGACAAAACGCGGCTCCCCTCGTCCAACATCCCCAATGCTTTCGCCACCCTCAGTAGACTCGCTCCTTCTCCCTATACCGACAGATGATGCGAATCGAATGTTATCATTAATGAAGAGGCTATGTGGTCGTATGAAGGGTGAGGTCGAGTATCAAAGCGACCCTAGTGCCCCTTGGTATGAGGGCATTTTCTATATTGATGAGGACAAAGGCAGCCTAATGTTTGATTCGGGCCATAACGGCCCCTTCCATATCACGATTATAGGGGATCTTCGCGGGTGCAGGGTCCACCCATGCCAAGCTCCTGGCGATGACTCGAGATGTCTCGAGCTCTCTAGCATAAGAATGGGCGTGGAAATTATTTTTCGACCTCTTAGCCCTGATGATATTGATCTTTGGCTTGCAAGTTTGCTTTGCTGGCAGCAGATTCGACCTCCAGGAGCTCGACTCGCAAGTGGTTCACCAGGACTCGGGCGACCATCAGAGACACGGAAGAGGGGTTCATCCATGGCTACGCAGACCTCTAATAAAGATGCTGCTATTATCAAGGTTGGAAATGTGATGCTGTGGGACAAAGGTGCCGCAACATCTCCCCGGGCCATTGTCAGACGTCCGTCTACCCGAGATCTCCGCTCTGGATCGACATCTTGGAGAAGAGTATCGTGTATCCTGCAAGATAACGGAGAATTCAAGCTGATGACAGAAAATGATGTAACGGTGCTATCTGTTATCGATCTAAGTCAACTTTCGCGATCCGCTGTACAAAAGTTGGATAGGTCTGTCTTAGAGGAGGATTTCTGTATTGCCGTGTTTCCTGTTTATTCGGCGACGTCAAAGCAGCTGTCAATTTTCCGCCCTGTCTATCTCTCTCTCGATTCAAGGG
This sequence comes from Xylaria sp. FL1042, assembly GCA_022495085.1. Taxonomy (NCBI): domain Eukaryota; kingdom Fungi; phylum Ascomycota; class Sordariomycetes; order Xylariales; family Xylariaceae; genus Xylaria; species Xylaria sp. FL1042. The sequence continues at coordinate 60,155 of MU380185.1, read as the reverse complement.
TTCTCTTTGAAGTCTGGTTTGTTCTTCTAAGAGCATTTACGGTTCCTGAATTGTACGGAATTGAAGCGTCCACAGGCCAGATAACCGAGATACTCGATCACAATACCAACTTCGACGGACAGGTGTTTCGAATTGAAAAGTCCATCGAGATCAAGGTAACCGAAGCCAAGTTGCAGCGAGCAGGGGCATTATCAGAACGGCACTACCCTAATCATAGAGACCGTGATCCATTGGTTGGGCATTATCTAGCTGAGGTCGTCCTTGATGGTGAAGTACGTTCCCGCACGACAACTCAAGCGGATACAAAGAACCCGTTCTGGCGAGAGACCGTACTATTTTCAGAGTTACCTGCCACTCTTCCATGCCTTTCGGTGGTGTTGAAGAGGTTGGATGGGAACCTTGACAGCTTGACTCACCAAGTTCAGGCTTCTTTAGGCTTACCTAAATCAGGGAACCTAACAGAGACCGTCTGTGGGGTTGTTGAGGTTCCCCTCGATAAGATGGATAAAGGCAGGGGTTATGAGGAATGGTATCCCGTTTACGATGAAAGACAAGAATCAGTGGGAAGCATGCTCATTAAGCTTGACCATACTGAGTTGATCGTACTTACTGCCAAGGATTACCAGCCTTTATCCGAACTCTTACATCGATTTAGCACTGGGCTGACCACCCAGATCACCCAAGCAACCCCTGGCATGCTACGGCGAATTTCTGAAATATTCCTGAACATCTTTCAGGTTTCTGGTGCCTCTAGTGAGTGGCTTATGGCCTTAGTCGAAGACGAGATTGATGGCGTGGGAAACCAGAATAGCATGAAACGATTGCGATTTAGTCGGCGAATGAAGTCAAACGAGTCCTCGGCCTCTGCTAGTGACAGGGAGCAACTCGTGCGCGATATGAGCAAGAGCTTAACAGGAGAAGCCAATCTGCTCTTCCGTGGAAACACTCTCCTGACGCAAGCTCTTGAGTTTCACATGCGGCGGCTCGGCAAAGAGTACTTAGAAGATATCTTAGGCGACAAGATCTTCGAGATAAATGAAATCAACCCGGATTGCGAGGTCGATCCAAGTAGAATAGAGAGGGTAGAGGACCTGCAACAGCATTGGAAACTGCTGATACAGCTAACTACGGAGTTGTGGGAAATGATTGCCGCCTCTGCGAGCAAGCTTCCGCTTGAACTTCGGGGCGTCCTAAAATACGTCCGTGCTGTTGCAGAAGATCGATATGGTGACTTTCTTCGCACCGTCAACTACACGAGCGTCTCTGGTTTTCTATTCCTTCGTCTCATCTGCCCAGCTATCCTGAATCCTAAGCTCTTTGGGCTCCTACGGGATAACCCGCGTCCTCGAGCTCAACGCACACTGACACTTATTGCGAAGGGCCTTCAGGCGCTTGCAAACCTATCTAGCTTCGGAAAGAAAGAAAGCTGGATGGAGTATATGAACAGATTCTTGGGGCATCACAGGCAGTCTTTTAAAAACTTCATTGATCAACTTTGTTCAGTGCCATCCGACCGTTACCCTATTACAGTACCAGCGTCCTATTCTACACCTGTCATGATTTTAGGTCGGATGTCACCACAAGGCCGTGAAGGATTCCCCTCGCTACCATATCTCATCGACCACCAGAGAAACTATGCAGCTCTTGTCAAGCTGTGGCTCGAGGCGCATCACGCTTCCGCTGCCGACTCGCATGTGTTCGAGGGTGAATTAGAGGAGTTTCATACCCTATGTATTAGATTACAACGCCGTTCAGACGAGTGTATGGCCCAGGTAGAGATATTTCGGGCTAGTGAGGATGAGTCAGTCGTAACGGAGGACTTGGCTGAAAATTTCGAGAAGGCTTCGCTGATTGGGTCTCTGAACCAAAGTTACGCTAGTAGCGCGATATGGGGAGAAAACGATCCATATAAGCCCCCGGGCTCATCTGGGAGTGAAGCTGAGGCAGGCATGGCGACCCAGCGCGCTTTCATCCGCGAAAGCGGCTCCCTGCAGCAGCTGTCCGAGGGACTGGATTTTAGTAACCCTATGGGAACCATCCGTGCAAAGACAAAGTCTCGCAAAGAGACACGTAGGTTCTTGAGCGGGCTCATCGGCAGCAAGAAGAACAAAGATGGCCAGAATCTCTCATCGACGGTGCGTGAAAAAAGCAAGAATAAGGGAGATAAAGGCACTAGAAGCATACTTGGCAATTTCTCTGAGCCGCGGCAGCAAAACGACACTGATTCGAGACACTAGTTATGTCTCCTTCGACTGATGCTTCTCACGAAGTATAAACGATACCGTCAACGGTTGGGATTCCAAAAGCGCATATTCACACGCAAGAAACGAGGCCACACCCCGGCAGCGACTAAGCAACAGCAAAAAGATGTGTAGGGAGGCTCTGCTGGCACAAGCCGCTTTATTTTATTTGATAGATGGCTTGCTTCTTCACATGGCTACGGCATCGACGGCGGGGGGCTCGAATTGATGATAAAAAGCTGGAGGGAGGGGCGTTTGAGCTCAGAAATACCCTGGCATTGAGCAGGAAGGAGGGCGGCTTAGAATCTTTTGTTTTCCTTTCTACACCATCTTTTTTGTCTTTTACTTTTATCGTTGCAAACTAGAGCAGAGCAAAGCAAGCGCGCATGTTGGTATTTCCGATTGATAGTGCTCTCATCACTTACTTTATTTGCTGGGATTTTGCTCAGGCAGATGAAAAGAAACTCTACTCTCGACTGGGCATGCCTCTTTCACAGTCCTGGCCTTTGGCGGTACGGAGACTGAAGAGGAAGGAGAGCATGCGTGTATGTAACCATGTATATATCGAAACGAGCCAAGGCAGGAAAAAGGCATGGAAAGATGATGAATGGATGGACAGACAGGGTGGGCAGGGATGGAAGAGAATCGTGAATAAAAATGTTGATAGAGGTTTCTTCTTAGAGAAGACACAAGAGAGGCCGTGCCGTGAGATACCCTGAAAGTGGTTGGTGATGGTTCATTCGATGCAGCAGAGAAAGATGAAGACGAAGATGAAGAAGAGACAAATGATGAATGAATATACCGGGTTTGCCCGTCACTTTTATACTGGCTACCTAATAATCACCCCCAAACTCCTCGATAAAACTCGCTTGCTTACTCACATCCTACATGCTCACTGTCACTTCATTGTCACTTTCACTGTCACTTTACCACAATGACGTATGGATACTTCTATTAGCTCTGTAAAAATTTCCATTTATTTTGTCGGTTTCCCCTTATTAGGTCTTGATCAAGTATGACCCAAACCTCTATGCCACCCGCCTAACCTGCATTTCTCAAAAGATGTTTTTAGTGTGAGGTATGTAGGTAGGTACTTAAGTAGGTAGACCTGCCGACTCTTCTGTCTGCCTAGAGAGGGTGTCTCCAGCATCTAATTAATCTGTAGTACCAGATAGCTGATCTAGTTCCTGCGAACAATACCTGACCTGTGATTGGGGGGGGGGGGGGGGGGGGGGGGGGGGGGGGGGGGGGGGGGGGGGCGGGGGGGGGGGGGGGGGGGGGGGGGGGGGGGGGGGCGGGGGGGGGGGG
>MU380185.1:0-56597 GCA_022495085.1 Xylaria sp. FL1042 | reverse complement strand
CTTTTGGCTTTTTCGGTTTTTCTCCCCAAAATATTATATTTTTTTAACAATATTGTTTTCATTTTTCTGGCTAAAAATACATCCCCGGTTTTCCCCCCCCCCCCCCCCCCCCCCCCCTTGCCCCGCTCGCAACGCCATGCCCCATATCTTTTCCTTCATACATGCATTCGTTTCATCCACTTTGGAGTCCTCGAAGCTACTGTGCTGTAAAGTAGATTCTAGCTTGCTCAAACGAATCTTGGCTCCCTCATCAGCTAAGCTGATGGATGGATGGATGGATGGATGATAATTTAAGTTTTTTTTTTTTTTTTTTTTTTCCCTCATCCGTTCTTGTTTGTCCTTTTCGATTCTACGAGAAGAACTTCTTGTAGGCGGCCTTCTCCTTGGCCAGACGGGCGGCGGCCTGCTTCTTGACGGCGTCGAGCTCCCTGCTGATGGCGGCGTCGCCGGGCACGAGCCGCCGGGCCTCCTGCAGGGCCTGGACGGCCTCGTCCTCGTCTTTTAGCTTGATGAGGGCTAGGCCGCGGCGGTAGTGCGCCTTGCCCTTCTCGCTGTCCGAGGTGCCCGGGACCGCGAGGGCCGAGGAGGCACTGCGCTCCGCGTCCTCCCAGGCCTCGAGCTTGAGGTTTAGGAGGGCGGAATTGCAGTTTAGCGTGAAGCGGAGCGCCGATAGCTTCGTTTTGGTTTCCTCGCTGGCGGTGTCTAGGTCTGGCTCTTCGTTAAGATACCGTAGGCCTTTTTGGTATTTCTCTAGCCCTGTCAATATATCGCCTGCTTTGAAGGCTTTGTTGCCGAAGTCTTTGCAGTCTGACGCAATCTGCAGGATCTTAGCCGCGTCGAGGGGCGCGTTCGCCGTTTCGTCCTCAGGGAAATCCTCGTAAGTGTCACCCAGCGGGTCCGCGGCCTTGACTTCCTCCGTCGCGGGCCCTGTGAGCTCGCCGCAGTCCGTGATGATGGCGTCGTGGACGGGCTTGTCGCTGCCTTGCGTCTTTAGGTTCTCGATCTGGCGCACGATCGACTTGCCTGTCTTTACCTCGCCGAAGACGACGTGCTTGCCGTCTAGATGAGGTGTCGGGACCGTGGTGATGAAGAATTGGGAGCCGTTGGTGCCTGGGATTCATTATGCGTTAGTTAACTCATTCTCTCTCTCTCTCTCTCTCTCTATATATATGTATATAGTTATGGATAGATAGGCATGTATTTAGCTTACCGGGACCGGCATTGGCCATGCTCAGCAGGAAGGGCTTCTCGTGCTTGAGCTCGAAGTTCTCGTCCTCGAACTTGGCGCCGTAGATGCTCTCGCCGCCGGTGCCGTTGCCCTCGGTGAAGTCGCCGCCCTGGATCATGAACTGCTTGATGACGCGGTGGAACATGCTGCCCTTGTAGCTCAGGGGCTTGCCGCTCTTGCCGAGGCCCTTCTCGCCCGTGCACAGGCAGCGGAAGTTCTCGGCCGTCTTGGGCACGACGTCATTGTACAGCTCGAAGGTGATGCGGCCGGCGGCCTTCTTGCCGATTGTGATGTCGAAGAAGACGCGGCTGCGTTCCTTGGTCTCCTCGGCCATTTTTTTTCTTAATCTTAACTTCGTGTTTCTTGTGAAAAAAGAGGGATAGTTGGGGAGGTAGAGGAATTAAGGGTCGAATGCTAGGAGAAGAAGAAGAACGTGATGGAATTGACCAATTGCTTGTAATTTGGTACAATCTAGATAGGCAATTGCGTTGATTGGGTATTTATGACATGGAGGGGGAGAAGTGAAGAGTTATGTTTGCTGTAAGTGGCACAATGGACGAAAAACGAGGCTGAGCTGGAACAGCACAGCCAACAGAAGCTTCTAGGAATCGAGGGAAAGAGTAGGAAAACATCGTGGGGGGGTTGGCGGGGGGGCACTAGTGTACAATACCTAGCGAGGGGTAAAGCTTTGGCCAATTATCTTTTACGGTTTTGCTGTCTTGAGCAGGGGTCTTTCGAGGACTTTCGAGGTGAGGTGGGCTAGACTAGTGTTACTAGCTGGTGAAGCCTCATGCACGATGGTACATAATCAATTACTCTTTGGTGAACAAACAACAAAATAACAAGTACCTGTGTATGTCTTGGCATGGAAAGGGGCGGGTGCCAAGTTTGGTATTAGGATATTGTCCTTCTAGGAATAGTCTCTAGAGGTATTATTTGTTTGTCTAACTAGTGTGAATATACACTACCTACTAATTCAAATTGTGTCAGCGATTGATTGTAGTTAAGTACCTAGGTACTTAAGTAGTTAAGGGAATTCTCAAAGGACCTCTGTGACATTAAATAAGGAGATAAGTCGTATCCTATTATAGTATACACTAGTCTAGCTTCTTTGCATGCTTCGACTAGACAGGCTCTAGTCTCCAAAGTTTGTTATGTGTTTGACCGTGTTGATTGACTTTTACTGACTCACTGACTGACTGGCATTGATTGACGATGTTGTACTTCCAAGGTACGACAACTAGACGAGCAGCAGGGGAAACGGATAGGCAGGTGCATCAAATGATAGTACTTACTACCTACTTAATCTACTACTCATTGCCCAGGTGTTTTAATAGTGCTCGAAAAAGAGAAATACCTACAACACTAAAGGTCGGTGGTTGCGCACTACTGCTTCTGAAGATATGAGCTGGTTGGTCCTCAGTTGCAGGAAGAGGCCCTAACCCGCTGAGTCCCAAAGCAGCGACGGATAAGGCTCAAACCCCTGCAACACATCCTTCACTAAACAGGGGATTATATTCTGCGACGCAAATACTTGAAGAGCTTCTAAAAAACTGATTACCTGACCTAGTGTTGAGGTGAGTCAGAAGTGAAGGACAGAAGTCGTTATTATAGGCTTTCAGTTCATTTCCATGAACTCCAACGAAGTTTAATAGACGCCCTAGAATCATGCCCACTGCGAAATCCGTCCTGGTCACCGGTTGCTCTGTCGGGGGCATCGGCGCGGCTCTTGCTCTCACGCTCGCTGATCGGGGGTATTTCGTCTTTGCGACAGCGAGGAACACGTCCAAGATCCCAGACGACGTCTCGAGCTTACCCAATGTCAAGGTGCTCGAGCTTGACGTGTCGTCGACGGAGTCAGTGGTCGCGGCTGCTAAAGCGGTGAAGGAGAGCGGCCACGGCCTCGACGTGCTCGTGAACAACGCTGGCGTTGGCTATGCGATGCCCATCCTCGATATAGATATCGATAAAGCTCAAGATGTCTACAACACTAACGTCTTTGGGGTCATCCGGACTGTTCAGGCCTTTTCAGACATGCTAATCGAGAGCCGAGGGCGTGTTGTTAACATTAGCACCATCGGGGCTGTCCTTAACATGCCATGGATCTGTAGGTCGCTCACAGCCTATCCTGTATACCAGTGTTCCATAGAAGGGAAACCATTCTCCCCTGTTTCGTCGCTGGTGCTGATTTTGCATGGCCTCTCATTGCAGCGACGTATAGCAGTTCTAAAGCGTCGCTCGCTTCGCTATCTGAGGCTCTACGGCTTGAGCTGAGCCCTTTCGGAGTCGATGTGGTGACCATCATGGGTGGCATCGTAGATTCCAGGTTTCATGAAAACGACGAGTTCAAATTGCCCTCGACCTCACGCTATGCGCCGATACAGGACACCATCGCCAGCTGGGCCAGCGGCGCGTCCAAACCGGAGGGTATGACGGTCGAGGACTTCGCTAAGCATGTACTTCCGGACATTATCGGCGCGGGAAGCACCGGAGTAGTTTGGAGAGGCCCTAACGCCGGTTCGGCCAGGATTGCCAATAGCCTGATGCCAGCGTCTGTCATGGTGAGTTGGATCATAAAAGCCCTTGAATCGGTATACGAAAATCATATCATAAAAGACCCTCAGTGCTCATGCATTATTCCCTGTAGGATTGGTCTTTGAGTCAAGGGCAAGGACTGGAGGAGCTCAAGACGAGTGTCTCGGAGAGCAAACCATCATGAGAATTTTAGGCCACGGGCTCCCGCTACCATTCTCTGTGAGGCCAGCGAATAGTTCATGGGGGAACTCGCTTCAGCTTGTCATCAAGGCTGCGATTGGATGGCCTAATACTGGTTGGGTTGAGCCGCTCTTCCAGCTTGGCGTGTGCCAGGCCGCTGTCACCTATAGGATGGAAATTATACCGTCGATACAAACTTGGCTACCCAGCACTACCTCAGCGACTAGTCTATTCCAATCGCACATTTTTGAATCAATGAGGTTTTTGGTAAACAAAAATAGGCAGAAATATGTTTTCGTCCTCTACGAGTTGTGCAACGATAATTGGTGTCAGGGGGTTCGCACTCCGTTATTCAAGAGGTCAATGGCAGGCGATAATTTTAGACTGTTTTACTTTCCAAGCATTAGTTGGCGTACCATTTCTATTAACAAATCATCGAGAGACGCATCTGGTATGGGTAAACCATCAAGTACGCGGTCGCTTGGCAGACAGGTTTTCAACAATTCCGTGGGATCCAGGGATTCAGAAATTAATGACTAATAAACAGCAACTTCAGCGAATAAGATCCGCCACTCTGATCGAGAATAATGAGGCTATGAGGAATGATTTACACGACTGGAAACACATCTCGGCTTGGATGATCTGCTGTGCAAACGAGTGAAACACAGGTGGCGACACCCTAAATGACTCTGTTAGCCCAAGGCGAATGCTTATAGTTTGATACAAACCATGCTATGGCGTCGCGTCAAAGAGAAAAGTGAGATGGCCGCCGACACATGTCATACAAGCTAACGATAGGCAGCGAGCAGCCCACAACAGCGCTTGCAATTTGGATTGATTTCGGCCCAAAGCCCAACCTATTTTTTATTTAGGAGGGCATCAGGTCGAAAGCTAGGACGATGGCGAGCATACATAATGCATAAGTATGTACAACTGGTCCAGTGCCATTCGAAGCTCAGTGACAACCCCGCCCTTCAATACGACCATGATATACACCCATCGACAAAGTACACCCCTCGATAAAGCGAAAAGAAATGGCCCGCTTCCGCTATATACAAGTTTTTGTCCACTGTATCCAAACTCTCATATGGGATTATAGTCTTGTCGTGGCAAAATTGTTTAATAAACTCCGAAATGCACCATCGTTAAAACCCACGAACCGAAGAGAAATAACATATTTAATTGGTATGGCCGAAGAAGACGATAGGAGGCCCGAATCATCGTAAGTTATGAATAACATATACTGCTGAACCGTATCTCTAACTTCGATATAGCCCCTTTGCGGGTTTCACCACCCAAGTATACTTCAACGAAGGACCCGAGTTCGTGGTCCCGACCTCTTTAATCCGGAAATGTCCCAAATTAATACCGGATGGAACTCGGTGGCCGCCTTCCGCTATACGACTAGATGATGTCGCCTCGAACATCGCCCACGTTATCTTCTACTACCTCCTCACCGGCACATATCAAAGTCTCAGGCCGAAAGGGACATCTCATAACGAGAGGGTAGGGAATGAGTTGAGAACAGGCGTCCAAGCTTACAATGCCGCCCGAAGCTACGAGCTACCGACTCTACAGGAGCTCGCAAAGGACGAGATACAACGACTGTCACAAGAACTTCCCTTCCCGCTTGTGCTGAATTTACTCCGAAACCTCCAGCTGGATCCCAGCGAAAGGGAGACATGGCTCGACGACTACGTACAGTCGGGCCTGAAGGATCTTTTCCGGACGCCCACAGCATTCCTAGACCTTACCACTCTCCAGGTCGAGAATGACGTGGTCTCCTTCAGTAATATCATCCTGAAGAGCCTGGCCAATTTACTTGCCAACGACGGAATTCTAGCCCGAAGGGATAACGTTGCGACCACGCCTGTGGCATCTCCTGAGCCCGCTGCGATAGAGGAAGAGCCTGCTCGTGCAGAAGAACCCACTCTGCAGGACATTCTCGCTCGCGAGGAAGAGCCGATTGTCGTAGAAGCAGAGGAAATACGAGAAATAGCAGAGCCAGCACCATCCGTGCACGAGCGAGAACCATCTATAGTCGCCGAGCCGGAGCCCATAGAAGAAGACCCCCAACCTATAGTGGAGCTTTCGTACGAACCTACGTACGAGCGTTCGCACTACTCTGTGCATGAACAACCTATATCTGAAAGCCCACCTGAGATAGAAGCCGTCGAGTCCATGCCCATGTCCATGTTCGAACCCGAGCCCGAGCCCGAGCCCATGCCCGAGCCCATGCCCGAGCCCATGTCCGAGCCCATGTCCGAGCCCATGCCCGAAGCCGAAGTCGAATCCCCTCCAAGAGCGAAATACAGCCCGACGGAGTACGCATTCAGTCCGGCGGGATGGGGATGGGGCCCGACGGCCACGACGGCCACGACGACGACACAGCTAAAGGGCGGCTGGCTCGAAGACGGCCCCGTCAGCTCACCCCCGGACCCCGTAGAATCGCCATCGGCGCCCGATCCACCAGAGGCCCCCATCGAATATCCTGAACCCGTTCCCGTGCGGGACTTCTCGCACGTCCTCGAGCACCGGCCGGACTCGCAGCCTACGGAAGACGATATCCTGCCCCCGCTAGCCGAGCCCAAGAAGAGCAGCATCAAGAAGAAGAAGACGCTGTTGTTGTTCCGCGGGAATACCGAGGAGCCGGCGCCGGCGCCTGAGACGCCGCCAAGGATCGAGACGCCGGTGCAGGAACTCCCGGGTGAGGCGAAGGGTGGGGGTGGGGATGAGGCGGCTGTTTTGAGTCCGGCTTCTTCGAGTGGTGTTGTGAAGAAGGCTACTAAGAAGAAGAAGAAGAGGTCGATTTTCCGGTCTGAAGATCCGGTCTGAAGAATCGCTTTGAAGATCTGCTTTCATTGTGCAAAGGCTCGATTTTGGAGACCTCGCTTTCTGATTTCATGGCTGTTCATGGTCATGGTGAAGGCACATATTGATTGAGTTGACGATGAGAAGGGGGAGTTTGAGATGGTGGAATGTGGTATAGGAGATTGATTGTTTGGCGCACATATGTACGAAGATGGATGAATGAGATGGGCTGGGATGGATGGACTAGATGGATATTTTGGCAGGGATCATAGCGCGAAGGTTCTACTGGGTGTCAACTACTACACGCTCTTTTCTATGTTTCAATAGCACATATGTAGGATATTGGTTGGGAGGCATGGTATCTTTTCAGTTAAAACATACGACGGTTGGCTTTTCTTTTAGCATGGTGGTACAATTACTTATTCTCTGACGCATCATGTGCCTCTGTGAATATTTACGTGACCCTAACAGTATTAATAGAATGACTCTTTTGAAAAGTCTCTAAGTAGTTACTACGTAGACGAATTAACTTAAGGGTTTCAAACTTCATGTGCCTAGACGAGGGGAGAGCTCGTACGGGTTTGGTAAGATATGGACAACACTCTTGAGGTCCTAATACAAAAAGCAAAGATAGCCCCGAGAACCCCTTTGGTTCCTTCTTACACTCACTCTCACCCATGCTCTAGGCTGCTATGAGAGGGCTCATGCGCGTGAGGCTCTATTCTGTAGTCAGCCCGCATTGGATATACCTATCATTCGGTGTGCTTTTAATAGACCGTTTCGAGGTTCATGACATGAATGTCGAATAAGATGGTAGAGTCGAATGTTAAAAATGGGAATGATATGATGTACCGTGAATTTCCCGGATTCGCTTGAGCTACGAGTCATAAGAGATAATGATTAAAATTGAAGTGCACCAATCGAACCCCTGAATATACCACAACGTGCTATCAACATGTAAGGCACTCGCTGACAGGATTACAAATGCACGGGAGACCGTCCGAGGCCGAGACGGCGGTATTGTGGGCTTCGGCTTCGGAAACGACCCAGTCCTGAGGCTCCCCGCACCGAGCCCGAGGCCGTGGGGTCTTATGAGCACGCGGCGTACGTAGTATATAATCCGTTGAACGGATTTACTTTGATGCCCTTTGATGCCCTTTGGATACCCGCTATCTAGTCCTCGACGACAACCCCATTCCAACACGAAAACAAAAACACACGATGGATGCAAAAAATCTCCCGGCGGGCTACGTCCTAGTCGAAGGATGCCCCTCGGTAGACGACTACCTAGCTCTGCGCGCGGTATGCGTGACGCCCAAGACTCCAGAACAAGCCAGCGCCGCCATGAAAGGGACCTGGTACGGCGTTTACGTCGTGGAAGAGGCGGCGCCCACGAAGGCTGTGGCCATGGGTCGGGTCGTGGGTGATGGCGGCTGGTACTTCCTCATCGCGGACATGGTGACGTTGCCGGAGCACCAGAAGAAAGGCTTGGGAGACGTCATCCTGAAACAGCTGCTCGCAACAATTAAAGCGCGGGCTACAAGGGGGACGGCGTATGTCACGTTGGGGGCGGATCCGCCTGGGCGTAGGCTGTATGAGAAGAATGGCTTTGAGGAAACGATGCCTCAGGTTAGCGGTATGTCGTTGCTGGTTGAGTGTGAGGGACAGGCGCAGTGATTTAATTGAGGACTATGGGATGAACGCTGTGACATTATCGCAAATGTGTGAGCCGGTAAATATAGCTTTGTTGAAGGATATGTTAAGATGGCTAATTCATGGCTTCTAGGTTTCATCCTAATTTCTAGAATTCTTACACTTGTCCACCCGCTACGGCGCCAGTGGTCTTTATCGCTCCTTTCCACACCTCTTTGGGGCTTACTGCTGCTTTATCTCAATCTACAGCTGAGTTGAGGACCTCAGGACTCGGTATTCCCTCGACCCGCTCTGTACCAGCACTAAAATGACGCCCAAGTAGTCGTCTATGATTGAAAAGTGTGTGAATAGCATTCACTAGAGGCCAGTTCCATATTATGTATGTATAATTGTTCGATGAGGCGCTTGGAGATAGTTATAGAAGACTGATTCGCGGTGAACATATCCCCGTTATGAGGGAGAGCCAGTATTGCGTATCGTCAGAAAGAACCCCGTCAGAGTCCTGAGAACACAGAGAACATTTATCCTTTCTGGAAGGGTGGCGGAGGAAATAATAGGCTGAAACTTTTTAAGCCACATGGCGCTCACAGATAGTAATAAGGCCGTGGCAACGTGATACGAAGAACCGGTCTACTATCGCAAATCAGTCCCAAGTTCTCTATATTAAGAAGCCTCTCGTCCTAGTCAATTCCCACGCCCTGACAATTAAGTTCGACACTAGAAGAATCTCGCTTTTTATAGCAGCTTACTGTAGCGGTGGCTGTGGCAGTGAATAGGTAGGTAAGAGGAGGCAGAGAGTAATAATTACCTATATCTCGATCATATCTTCAAGTTTAAAATACGAATTTTTTACGATGCTACATTGACTACGATGTTTTTTCTGCCTAGATTTATGCTCCGACGTGCCGAGTTAATTATATTCAAGAATCTAAAAAACATAACCTAGACTCACTGTGTTCTATCTTGCATGACGACTCATGTTCATTACGCTCTCATAACAACCTCACTTTATCACACAAGACGTAGTAGCTAGAGTTTTACAGCAACAATGAAAATTCCTACTGATTCTGACCCTCCCAACTATACGCCAATGAATACTGATCTCCAAGATTATACGGAAAATGCGGCGCATCAGGCCTCTCACACAGGACGGACTTCACCACTTGTGTCTATCTCAATAGCAAGCCTAGAGTCTGGGAAGAGCTCAAACCCCAACTCATTTCATCAACAGCAATCTTTCTTTCACGGTTGGCTACCGGAACTAGTCGCTTTGCTGTTATCAGCGGCATCCCTTATTACAATCGGCGTCTTGCTGGTTGTGTATCATGGACGCACTGTAAGCAGCTTTCCAGATGGCATCACTCTAAATGCAGTGGTCGCTGTGCTCACCGCCGCTTACAAAGCCGCGCTGCTATATACCGTCTCCTCCGCCATTGGACAGTCCAAATGGAATCTCTTTTCAACCCGAGCTCAGCGTCTTCGAGACTTTGAGCACATAGATGAAGCAAGCAGAGGGCCTCAAGGTGCACTGCGCGCTCTGATTAGCATCCCGTTATCTATCACCTCTCTAGGTGCCATCATAACAATTCTAAGCCTTCTCATCGACCCCTTTGCACAGCAACTAATCGACTTCGGACACTCTGGGGTTGCGATTGAGTCCAATCTTGTATCGACGGAGATTTTTACCAACTTCAACATCACCCCAACAGCTAATGATTCATACAATCAAGTGTATTTCAACACATACACAAACGCTGCTGCGTGGAACGAGCCTACACTCTACGACAGACAAGCTCATTGTCCAACTGGCAATTGCACATTCGAGCCATTCATGGCCCTGGAATGGTGCGCCAGGACGGAAGTCATTAACGTAAACCGGGTGACGTCAAATTGCACGTTGGATGACATTTCTGATATATTTTCCGAAATCCACGAGTATCAGCAAGTCACTGGAAACAGGACGGTTAAATATCAGACATGTGCATTTTTCCTTGATGGAGATAAGCGACCGCTCACCACTATCGTCCAATCCTTCGCCGTTGTTTCCGGAGCCGAACTGCTCAGCTCCTACAACTCTAATTTTACAACAGATACTCAGTACGTGAATGTCATAAACTCCCCTGACTTGGCCTTAAGTGCAGACTATGGATGGGGCCTCACGGGTGACACTACGTGTGGTACGTGGTTAGGTGTATCCTGTCCTCCCGCGGTACTGAGTTATCTATTGCTTGATGACACACTTATCGCACCCAAAAAGATAGTACAGTCCATTCTCACTCTCTGCCAGACGGAGTTCAACGTTACTGTGACGTCAGGACGAACGACTACTACACCGACCTTTTCACAGTATGGTCGATTTATATTCGATAAGAATTCTTGGGACGATCGCTCGAGTCAGGGCCCTACAAGCTTTTGCTTCGCCCCAACCAACAACACCCGCGAAGTACCTATAAACAACATGAGTAGCGCGTATGCTCACATACAAAAGCCTCAACATCTAAATTCAAGCCTGTCTTTCTGCTGGGTTGCTAGTGAGGATCTCAAAGTCCGTACTGGTTCGATGAGCGATTATTGGTGGGGTTACTGGTTCCTCTCTCTATATTACTTTCTGGACGACAAGAAACGGGTCTCGGCATGGGCTCAGTCAGAGCGAGGAAACTTCGACAGCCTTTCGTCGGATGATTATTGCAATTTCATAAACTTGCTTAACTATAAAGGGTTGTCAGGCATCATGGAAAGCATAACGGCAGCCCTGAACAGCGCGTGGAGCGCCAATAGTAAAGAGCGCGTGACCGGGAGCTATCTACAGAACGAGTCGATATTCCACATACAGTGGCAATGGATCCTCTTGCCTGTCACTCTCAATCTTTTGGCGTTCGTCCTTCAGATCGTCGTTATTCAACAGAGCAGATCGTCGGGACAAAGACATTTGTGGAGAGGTTCGATACTGGCTGCTCTCTACCATGGCGTAGGAGAAAGGACTATTGAGTCGGATATGGCTTCCATTGACGACATGCGAAAGGATGCTGATGCGACTGTTGTGAGGTTACAGTTCGCCAAGGACGGGAGAGCTATGTTGATACCTTAACTTGTTTAATCGCCGGGATTGAGTGATTAAGTAGCCATATTTGGGTAGATACAAGGGGACTAGATCACACCAAGTAAGCTAGACACGCAGCCTGCTGCAATAACGATCTAACACCTTGTCGGAGGACCAACTTACCGTTGAATCTCTTTGCCGTTCATCGTTGGCTTGGCCGATACCTCGATACTAACGCTGCGTGGAATCTTTACTGCGTACTGTACTTATCTAAATACAAACATATGGGAAAATACTATGCACATAAATTAGTTCAGCAAGCAGTGCTAAACACCAATATTAAATAAAAACTTCCAGATAGTGTTGAAGCGGCCACTCCTGAATAGTACAGTTTTCTTCTAACAGGTAGAAGAATACTATCTGTGCCTATGTCAAAGACCTTGAAAGTTCAACAAGCGTAGTCTTTCTCTTAACTGTAAACAACTTTCACAGGCTGTACTTGCTTAAGTATTATACATAGCAGCCCCCTGTTCCAAGCTTCCATAAGAACATATATACTAGATATAGCCTACGCATGGACCAAGGAGAAATGCTCCACGTAGAAATAAACTTCTCATAATAACATAAACAAGTAAGGACTAAACAATTATTACTCGCTTATTTTGTTGGATTCCAAAGCAGAATTGATGTTATATAAGTGATGGAAGCTAGTTACAAGGAATCCACTGTAAGAGGTAGTCTTATATACTGTCCTTCGTACCTGCCTACAATTCCTGCAATTGTTTGCTTATTTTGTTATACCTATTCTAACTAATATAGATTGACCCTTTAAAACAACGCCGAAAAACAAATCGTGTCGCGCTCAACGGCTATATATACGACCCACTGTAGTGTGACAAATCGCCGCTCCTTTCCCATTTTTCCTTACACACGAACTCCATGATGTGATCCCGTTATCGTACAACTATCTCTCTCCCCCCATACGACACCCCGACCCTAACCCCCCCCCCCCCTTCTCTCTCTCCCCTTACGTATGATGGCTACATCGAGCGCCATGTGACCTCTAAACGCACGCCGCACAAGCGCCACCTTGGAAGCCAGCTAGCGATACGCCGGCAGCCGCGAAACGGGAAACCGCCACGGTGTCAAGATACATCACACTTCCGTATGGCCTTCATCTCCTGCTTGAGAGTGTCATCATGGAGGGAGGGAGGGAGGGAGAGAAGGAGGTGTTTAATTTTACTAAAGATACTGACATGGGCTCTGTCATTGCTACACCCGCAAAGTTTGCTACCTGTTATGCTTACTCTAACTATCGCGGGCTTCCCCATAGACGATACTCCTAAACAGGACGACTCAGAGAAATCTAAGCTAAAGGATAATCCTTTCGATGAAGTGGACGCCGAGAGATTTCTGTAATAGATCGATATTAAGGCCATGCGGACTCTAAACGTCAAACTATCTCTCGTGCAGTCATTCATTCCTCGTACCCTAACATCCCACAATCCTTATTTGGCACCGATACAACTCGGAATCGGAACTATCCTCGCGACACTCTCGCTCTTCCGTCCAGCACCATGCAAGTTTACGTCCTGGGCAAGACATTAAAAGGTTCATTTACGTCCTGAGCAGGACGCTAAAAGGTTCAAGAAGCTCCCATGGCGGTTTTCAATCGGCTGAGAGGCCAAGGCGGGAGGAGGGCCAACATAGTCGCACTTCGATCGCGTGAGCACATGGGCTTGTTCACGAACAAAACATGATCAATTATTTATTACGTATTTTGTAGATGCTACAAACGTACATCGGGAAATGCATCGCTCTTTGAGTGTTGAATCTGTCTGTCTAAGGTGAAATCTCCAAGCGCCAAAGACAACAAGGACAACAAAGATAACGAGGAAACACGAGACGCGAACTTCGGTAGTTGACGGACAATATTCGGCGTGGCTAAAGTCGTTCAACTTCATGTTCCACACGTTAACTTGCGCTTCGTATGGTGTGACGATACCTATGTCAAGCCGCTTCCCCAGGCCGCAGACGACATACCAAAGGTTCTGCAGGACATACCAGTCTCACAGAAGACATCGCCACCACCTCGAGAGACTCTTGAGATACCGGAAGCAGAAATCCGCGTTATGGAAATTGACGGCGTCACCGTAACTACTATAATCCATGTCGCTATTGCGGACTCAGCAGTATTGATCCTAAATAGGACCCGACTATACTGTATTCGGAAAAGCCCATGGGGATAGTGCCCCATCATTTCGACCTAAAATAGCTACAGTCCGGTGTTATGGATGTACCGCTTTTCTATGGGTATTCATTGGTAAAATTAAGTACTTATTTATCTGTCTGTCGCTACCCTACCCAAAGAGGTAGGTACCTTGGCGTTTCAGGCCTCACCAACGATTGCCTACCTGAGTCACCGGGTCTTCTTGACCAGACATTAGATAATTCCTTTGCAGCCTTGGACATGTGGATGAATGAGCGAATGAGCATGAATTTGATGTTGATGTTACACTAGAGTCTGTCGCTATTTTCTTCGCTCATTTCCTCATTTGTTTTCTCTATTCATGGTCTCCTTGCTTTACAACAACGTCAGCCCTCATCCCGATTTCCTTTATCCGGCCTCATGCTCGTTCGTACTGCCGCCTATCACTGAGCCCGCGCTTCCACATTATTAGGTGATCGTTGGAATCGAGGTGATCGGTTTGCTTGGCCGCCCCTCTGCGCAGGGCCCATGTACCACCTTCGCCGCGTCGCTATCGCGGTCGCTGCCTTCGTCTTCATTGTCCTTCTACTGACCGCTCTGCCGCGTGCCCTCAATCCAGTCCCGCCTAGCAAAGAGAAGGTGGAAGCGGACCAGCGATGGGTTAACACGTCGCCTTACTGGCTTGACCGGCAAGCTTGTCGCTGGATGAGTCTGTGTGGACTGATGCATCTTAGACCGGATTCGCCAGTGAGGTTCGAGTCTGCCAATGAAGGTGCATGCGCGAACGGCATAGGACACAATTTTACATCTCATGTCACTCACGTAGACCCCAGACTCAAAAAGGACAATGCGACGAGGAGGCTGAGGCCGATACCAGATTACGTGCTCGATTTCGCGCCGCTCGTTCATCTTTACTCGGAGGAATACTTCTGGCCATCCGATATAGATGACCATATCAGACATGTGACGCCAAGTATAAATGATCGGCTACTGAACCAAACGGAACAACTAGCTCTATCAAGCTTGAATGAGTTGGACGTTCATTCCGGGCTTGTGACACTCAAAAGCAACGATGATGTTGAGTGCCGCCCACCATGGCTTCATAGCATGGCCAATATCCCTGTTCCGTTTGAGGACGAAAATGATGATTACGATGTTGATATCGGGACTTCCGAGAGAAAACGGCTTGAGGAAGTCACGACATGGTTTGACGTCGATAAAGAGCACCCGCTCCGGCGTATTTCGGATCCGACGAAGCGGCCAGGTGGTGGCGCACATATTCGACTGCCCTCTAATCAGCCGTACCAATCCCTTTCTCGCGAGCAACATAGGATTGCGACTCGATACATGCAAAATAGGCCCAATGAAGAGGGCTACTCCCGAGCGCCGGCTTCACTTATATTGGTAGATAAAGGATCTGGTATCGTCGATGCCTTTTGGTTCTTCTTTTACGCATACAATCTAGGGCAGACCGTCCTCGGAACTCGGTATGGGAACCACGTGGGAGATTGGGAACATGCCATGGTGCGATTCGAATTAGGCGTACCTCGTGCTATGTACTTTAGCGAGCACGAGGGTGGTCAAGCGTATGCCTGGCAAGCCGTAGAGAAGCGTGGAAACGAAACACAATCGCAGCGTCCGGTCATCTACAGCGCTGTCGGTAGCCACGCCATGTACGCAATGCCCGGAAACCACCCTTACGTATTACCATTTCAAATGCTCAAGGACGTGACGGATCGCGGGCCACTTTGGGACCCATCAAAGAATTTCAGGAGCTACTGGTATGACTATACGGCAGCTGAAGGAGAAGGATTAGAACCAACTGAGGAGAACCCCGATGCTCCTGTAGGCTGGTTCCATTTTAATGGTCGATGGGGTGACGAGATGTATGGGCTCGATGACAAGCGGCAATGGAGGCTTTTCGGTCAGTACCACTATGTTACTGGCCCACAAGGACCTAAGTTCAAGAACCTGGGGAGACGGAAGGTGTGTCAGACTTCGCGGTGCCGAATATTACATTCCATCGCTGAAGGTAAGAAGGGAAGTTGGCATTCGTAGAAGCATTGGTTTACTGGCGTACAAGAGCATAGCAGGCAAGATACCCAATTGAATGTTGTATTTAAGCTAATAATAGAGTGGCTAGAAAACACGTCGCATATTCTAGGTGGGCCGTTGAGGGGGCGGGCCTTAGAGGGGTGGTTTGGTGGTTTGGCTTATCTCTTAACAAGCTCATGCCATTCTTTTATTAGTAACATAGACAAGCAAGAACCGGACGAAAAGGCACGAGGCTGGGAGGAGCAACACTCTTTACTTCTTGTCGTCAGTAGTTTCAACCTAGCACTTGTTTGTCTTCATCAACTCCGAGTCCAGAGCGCGCAGAACATTGTCTGCGCTATTATACTTCGACCTCCAACAGCCTAGGATGATCTTCCCTCCAAGAAGCCCTTTGGCATCAGGGAATATGCCTTGCCTAAAAAGATCCTCGACCTGCTGGTCATAGCTTTCCATTTCTTCTACCGTCTTGAAGGGTCCAGGGGCTCGGTATGGCCAGTGTCCGGTAAGGATAGCGTAAAGGATAGATCCAACACTGAATATGTCTGTAGCAGGTGTCGACACCCACTCTGAATTCGGGTCAAAGAAGCCGGGATCTGGAAGATGTTAGCCGTCCAGGCCAAGCTTCTCACACGTTGAACCGCCAAAGTCGCAAAGCCAGAGATCCAGGGACTTTGGTGTGGTGGCATGAACCAAGAAATTGTCAGGGCGTAGATCCGAGTGTATTACGCCCCGACCATGCATATATGCGATTGATTCGACAACTTGTCGGCACCACTTCCTGCGGACGGGCGTGGGAATAGTATCGTGGTTCTCCTCGAGATACCGCTGGAGGCTGCCGTGGCTGGCCTCGGCAAGGAGCAGCCCTCGCACAGTGTCTTGCCATCCAAGGTATCTAGGGCAGCGTCAGCACAATGAATCTGTCGCGGAGATTGGGTAAACAAACTTCACGATTCTTGGATGCTCTTTTAGTAGGTCGAGAATTTGTCGCTCAACCGAGAAATTGTTGGTGATCTCATCCGTTAGTTTTCGGTTGTTTCATGCGGAAGAAGCCATATGACGAGGCAGCGCCATAAGCATGGCTGACTCTTTTAGGCTAAGTTACATGCTGTGCGTCCGCTTCAAAAGGGACATGACAAGGGCTCGGTGTACGGGGCATAATGTTGCTCGCCGGGCATGGTTAGCTGTGGGGGAAATTCCTCCCCCATATCCCATCATTCGATGTCTACCCCAGAACCCCCAGGTCACCCTGGAGCTACCCCATACCCTTCCCCAACCTCCCATTGGAGCGCATAACAGTGACGGGCTGCCATCATGTTGAAAACCCTCCACTCAGAATCACGCTCTTGCGCGATCCCCTGTCTCGCGGTGTACTGTAGGTATCGTTGCTCGTTATGTCGAATAGACTTTCCGCTGCGTGGCCATTCACCTTACGCATAACAGGGATCTTGCTGTAATGTGGAGATGTATAAGAGGGTGATGTCGCCG
Source organism: Xylaria sp. FL1042 (assembly GCA_022495085.1). Taxonomy (NCBI): domain Eukaryota; kingdom Fungi; phylum Ascomycota; class Sordariomycetes; order Xylariales; family Xylariaceae; genus Xylaria; species Xylaria sp. FL1042. The sequence continues at coordinate 39,401 of MU380185.1, read as the reverse complement.
GCCGTGGTTTATATACCCCGATGTAACACGGCTCTGGTTTCGAGGGTGACATTGAAATTTTTGAGTTATCTCCAATATCTTTTTGAGCCGTTGTTGCAGTATGAATCCTCACACCTACCAAGTAAGCTACTGTCTACATCTATATACTATGCCTGATCAGACGTGCGTGACCAAGTCTTATATCGGATGTTGACTATTGACGCGAATCTAGTTCCTCGTAGGCGTGTTCGCCTCCGTGGGGTCGGTTTTATATGGATATGACCTCGGTGTCATTGCCGGTGTGATAGGTAGCTCTGCCTACCTTGAACGGTTTAACACCAATGCGGCTCAAAAGTAAATACTCACCACCTTCTTCTCAGCATTGCAATCAGGATAGTTACATGCTAACACTCTGTCTTCACAGTGGAGCTGTGGTCTCCCTGTTCACCGGCGGCGCGTTCTTCGGGGCTGGCTTTGCTGGTCTGGCCGGTGATCATCTTGGAAGACGATTAACCATTATGATGGGTGCCTTGATCTTTATACTGGGAGGCGGCCTCCAGACCGGGGCGCAGACAATTGACTTCTTATATGCTGGACGAGCTCTTGCTGGTACTGGCGTGGGCTTCTTGACGATGATTATTCGGTAAGTTAGATTTGTATCTAAACGCTGTGACGGAAATACTAATATCTTCACAGTGAGTAATAGAATCTTGTTCTTGAGACCCAGTCAAGTATTGGCTAGCTACAATACACGTGAAGAATATATCCTAACCAAGATATCTCTCTTAGCGGTATATCAAAGCGAAATCTCACACCCATCGATCCGAGGACGTGTAACAAGTCTGCAACAATTCATGCTTGGAATCGGTGCCCTTGTTGCTGGCTGGACAACCTACGGATGCTATACCAACCTGAAGAACGACGGCCAGTGGCGGATACCGCTAGGCATCCAGATCATTCCTGCAGTCATTCTCGCAGCGCTGATTTTACTCTTCCCCGAGAGTCCGCGTTGGCTCATCGACCATAACAGGTACGCCCCTTTATCTCACATGCATCAAGGATTATGTATGTCATCACTAACGATGGAATAGGCCTGACGAAGCTCTTGCGACTCTAGCTCGACTGCATGCCGGAGGTGACATCAACGACCCCTGGGTGCGCGCCGAGTTCGCTCAGATCCAAGAGTCCATCGCAGAGGAGCACGAGCAGGAAGCCAAGAGCTACATCGAGCTATTCAAGAATAAGTAAGTCCTGCATTGCCTTCTCATCACCGACCACTAGATTTACCCAGGAAATTCTCAAATGAACTACTTCCCCTAACAATGAGCTTTCCCAGATCCGCATTCCGCCGTCTGTTCCTAGCCTGCTCCATCCAAGCCTCGATCCAGCTCACCGGCGTCTCGGCGATCCAGTATTTCTCGGTGCCTATCTTCGCGCAGATCGGCATCTCGGCCTCCAACGCCCTGAAATACCAGGCTATCAATAGCGTCCTTGCCCTCATCGCGCAATTCGCTTGCATGTTGACCATTGATAAATTCGGTCGCAGGCCTGTGCTGATCAGCGGCAACTTGGTGAATTGCTTGACCTTCATCGTCGTTGCTGTCCTCCTTGGTAAGTCCGGACCTCAGTGATAATTCGATTATCCCGTTTGTAAGGTGAAGTACTGATTTGGTGCGCTTCGCAGCTCTGTTCCCTCCCGAGTCTGGGTCCGGCGGTACTGCTGGTTGGGGTTTCATCATTGTGTAAGTGTGCTCGATCCATTTTGCGTCTCGCTTGCAAGAACAGAATAGGTAGCTGACAATATCTCTAGGACCTGGCTTTTCAACATCTCTTTCTCATACGCTTGCGGGCCGTTGTCTTGGTAAGTCTTAACCCATCTTTCCCTATCACTGCGAGGGGGAAAAAAAAAAGAAAGAAAAAAAAAAAAAAAAAAACTCTATCAATAACTAATTCTCTCCTTTTCCCTTCATAACAGGATCATACCCGCCGAAATCTTCGACACGCACACGCGCAGTAAGGGCGTTTCGATCGCGACCATGATCAGCTTCGCCTTCAACACGCTGATCGGGCAGGTGGCGGAGATCGCGGTCAACGCCGTGGGGTGGCGGTACTTCCTGCTGTTCGTCATCGCGAATTTCACGAACGCCATCTTCTTCTACCTCATCCTGCCCGAGACTAAGCTCTTGCCACTCGAGGAGATGAACTACCTCTTTAGTCACGCGCCCTGGATCGTCGCCCGCGTTGATCCACAGCAGTACACGGCTCATCTCGCGGCGGATGTCGAGAGGCGCGCTGAGGAGATTAGGGAGAAGGGGGATTTGAAGGATGTTTGAGCTAGATGGGAGAGGGGGTTGGTGAGTAGGGGAGATAGGGTAGATAGTGATGAATGGCTATATGGTATCTCGACTTCTTTACCTCGCTCTCCTAAGTCCTTCGGTATCACGACTCTGAGCCTCGGGCGTTCGTAGATAGCTTAAATAGCCTCTCGGTCACATCAGTTGTATCTACACCCACCCTTCGAAAACGTCATGGGATAGTATAAAGTTACCGTGGACCATTTCCCCCTCTATTAACCTAAATGAAATAGAGTTGTGAATCGTCCGATCAAGACCGGAGTAAGCAGAGCTCGAGTGCTTGTGTTCATGTGGTTTTATTCTCAACACCGTATATTCACGCATTGTGCGCTCATCGTGTCACCCGGTTTCGCCTTAGGGATACTCGTGTCGACTTATTATATGAATGTGTATTTCATGAACATAGAGCGCTAGCTACTATGTAAGAAAATTCTGTAGTTGTTCAAACCGTGCGGGCGCTTTCTACTAGCATCACACAAATCACGTCTCGATCTAGAGCGGACGGCGTTACTGCATCGATTACCTTTTTTTTTTTTTAAAAAAAAAAAAAAAAAAAAAATAAAAGGGTGTGTGGGGGGGGGGGATTGGTGGGAAACGTAAATATCGTACTGATATAAGTAGGTTTCAAGTTTGGTTATTTTATCATGGATTTGAGTAAGGTGCGGGCTTTCCGTAGGTTTAAGCTAGTGTAAAAAAAAGAATGAAGAAGGCGTCGCCAACTTTACTCGCTCTTTCATGACATGAGCCCTCCGGCTGCCATACTAGTCTATCAGCTCCCTAGAAAAGTCCATTCATGGCAAGCGGCCGCTCCAGTTCATTATTACCGTCCGTAGGAGCCTGGTACACCCAGTATTTCTGTTATTACTGCTTCTGTGGTAGTAAGCCGATTGATTCATTCATACAGCACTTTGTACTCACTATCTTTTTTAAACCCCATAATATTTTCACACGTTATTGATTCTTTTCAGTTTCTTTAGCACTTCTCGACTACTTGCGTATCCATTTACTCCTTCAACGCGGTTCCTGATTTCGAAGCATTACTCTGACATGGACAATAACAAGTCCACCCCTTTCGATAGTCTCCCCAAGGCGCTTCAGGACGAGATTCGGGAGCACTTCCACGGCCCCCAGCGGATTCACGTACTCTATCCAGGACCGGCTAATTGCTTCCACTGGTTACAAGATTTTGCATGTCCTATATACCGGTATGTGTCTGTTTTGGTCAAGTTTCTACCTACTTCCACAAAACCCCCTTATCCCCCTCCCCCGGCCCCAAACAAGTCCTTAGGTAGCGATGAACCAAATATTCCCGATGAATAGGCATCCCTAATCACTGAATCCTTCTAGAGTCCTTGAAGCGGATACCAACAAGATATTAAGGGGGAAAAACCTGGAAGATATTGACCCTTTTGACTATTGTCCGGAAGCGATTGAATACAACGGCCTTAAGATGGTGAAGGCTGATCTACTACGCTTCAACCCCGATATCTCATCAAGAGGCGAATACCAGCAGAAACTCTTGGCTGCTGCAGAATTCTGCGTCACGCGTAGACGAGTCCTCTTAGGCCTTGGTAACCTTTGGAGCGTTCTGGGAAACATTCACCTTATCCTATTTAACTTCGTGCAAATAATGCTTGAGATTTTTGATATATTGCTGGTAGGTCATTCTGCTATGGTTCTTATTCGCATTCATGCACACATCAAGCACCTTTTTCGAGATGGTCGGATATTCCTAGGTCATTCAATGAACTTCGCTGGAGAAGATAATTGACACTGATATTGATCGGTGAAATTAGATGTGCAGTAAAATCCTCCACAGCTCTGTATCACTGCCCTCCAGTGTTAGGGATAGGATGCGTGTATACTATAGCCTTATTGAAGTCAGCCTGTGCGGTTTGAGCGCTCGATTGAGATATTACAAGCAATGTTCTAATGAGGAGCGGAGAAGTCAGAACGAACTAATAGTGGAGGACAGGGACACTATTCGTTATATCTCTGATCGCACCTCGCGAGGTGAACAATCCTATATGACACCGCCTCTCGGCCGGTGTTCCTCCGATATTGTTGCGTTTAGACGGGAGGAGGCTCAAAGAGCGAGGCAGCGCTTCCTCGTGGCGCCGGATCGGGATCTTGTCTACGTCACCGATCCCCGCCACCCGAGGCTTTTCCTACAGCTGTTGAAGAGCCCCTGGTGTAAGGAAGTACAGTATCTGGCGCTCCTTGTTTACGATTGCAGGACAGAGACGAACTGGCAGGGGGTGGATATCGGAGGGATGGCGGGGGCCCTGTGGCAGCCCAGTGAACCAGGTCCTTTCGCTGGAATGAAAGTCAAAGAGATCGCGCTCGTAGCAAAACCGGAGACTGGGTTGTCTAACTATTATAATTCGGTACACCTGCCTATGTGCCCAAGGCACGACATTTATGGTTTCATGGACTACGAGGCGCTCCGCAACCATGGGTCTTTTGACGACCTGTTCACGACAATGAATCGCTATGTCGTGGATGAGACCTTTATTGCCATAAAGCGTCAGCTAAAAGCGTTGCTTCCCGAGTCCTTGAGACATGAAATCAAGTTCCGTTGCGTGGTCGATGTCGACTGCAACAACATTGGCATGACCGATCTCGAAGGTGAACTGTCGGGGTACACTCGCCTTCTCTTTGATTAGGGCCGTGAGCCTGGATCCTGTGATATAAGGCAACAGAAAACTCATCGAGGAGGAAGGTGGGAATATTGTGCTGTGTTGACATGGATATATAAATGTACACATACATACTCCGTATATACATATATATATACATATGTATATTATACCCAACAAATCAGACCTAAGGGTGTCTAACCTGGAGGGCACACGTGAAAGTCCAGACTTCTCTCCTCCTCACTCGCCATTCTAGTATTGAGCTTGAAGAAGGCGTATAGTGGGAACAACCAAAGGAACGGGATAACTTTGATTATTATTGTTTTGCAAGGCGCGTTGTCATGGTGTTTGGGTAGTCATGGTGACGAATCGGTCCCCGTCAGCGGGTTTGAGTCATTCATTGATGGGCATTTTCCATGTACAGCTTGGTGCCTAACCTAACCCAGATTTCTTGTAGTATAGGTGGGGTAGATAAGATTTACCTCAATGAACCGTGGGTTGGGATTCGAGGTTGGGAGTTGTACCCTAGGTATACCGATAATTAGCAAAGAATAATAAGTGTGTATAGTACGATAAGTATGAATAATTCCCTGCCAACCGCATGAATAAACAATTTAAGCGTAGCAAGGGGTGTCAGCTACCTATGCCATGCCGGGGTATAATAGTTGGAAAGGGAAAGGAGAGGGGAACACGATACCTAGGTAGATTGGTAAGTGTAGTGTATACTAGGTACGTAGAACATATAAGTAAGAAGTATATTGTCAGCCGTCGACTGTTTCGGTCATCATCTTCCATCAAACAGACATATGTTAAGACGGAAACAACATTGAACATTGAAGGTGGGGTATTTAGATAGTACAGAGGTACGGAGTACAGAGTACCTACTTGAACAATACATCCTTCACCTTTGTGAGACACCCCACCCCACCAACACTGGGGTCCCTGGACTACTACTGAGTACGCTGTCCAAAGCCAAGAACTTCCATGCCAATTCAAAGGCACCGCTTCCGTTGACGGCTCCCGATTGGGTGGCGTCCCCAAAGTCATCGTGCGGTACATCCATCGGCTTTCTGCTTTCTTGGAAAGTCCATTCAGAGGAAAGCATTCCGTCACACTGTTTGTACGTCTACTTATTAGTAGGCATCTGCTGGACACCCCACTACCACTGCCGGACGGTCACCCAGCAAATCAGTTTATCCTATTCCCCCCTTCAGACTCCCAAATCGCGTATCTAGCCTGTCTAAGACAACACACTAGCTCGATAGACCACACCACTCCCTCCTCTTATACACCACTACCCACCACCACCACCACTACGATCACTACAATCACTACAATCACTACCACCACCATCCTCTGTGCCGTTCCAGACCACGCAGACCACCGACAATACATAGCGATTGATTTCACTCCCTCGACGGCCTGCGATTTAGATAGTCGCAGCCAGTGGCGGCGCTACCACACAAAACCGCACAGTCAACCAACATACTCGATCCATTCCTTAGATCTTCGCCGTCTCTTTTATCGCCATGAATCCCCACCAGAAGAACAAGATCGATGTCTCGGTTAGTCCTCGCCATCATTCTCTCTCCTCTAGGAAGTTCTGTCGTAATATGAGAGCGTGGAATGCGCCAGGCTCAGGTTGTGACCAATGCCTTCATGCATCATGCATGGTCTTTGTCTTCGTTTTGCTTTGCCTCTCTGAGTTCTACGCGGGCCAGGAAGCGAAGACCAGGCAAGCCTGAGCAGGACCGTCAATGAGATTACACCGTAACTTCACTCAAGGGAGAAGCAACTAACCAAGCTCTTCCGTTCTAGTCACTCACCCCCGATGAGCAGCGGCTCTTCCGCCTCTACGGCAAGCTGCCGTCCAAGTCCGACCACTTCGCCAAGCACCTAAAGGAACGCAAGTACTTCGACAGTGGCGACTACGCCATGTCGAAGGCCGGCAAGGGTGATAAGCTGGACACGGGCAGCGTCGGTAGCCAGCATCCCGTGCCCGAGAACATCCCCCACCTGTCGAGCCCTAGCCAGACCAGCGGCGGCCTCAACGGCGGCCCGGGCCACCAGCACCACCCCAGTATCAGCGGCGGCGTGAGTGGCCACCAGGTCAGCGCCAACGTCGGCATCTCGGGCAGCCCCGTTAAGGAGAGCAGCCTGTTTAAGAGCGAGTCTAGCACCAACGATGATGTCGAATCCGAAAACAACGAGCAGCAGCAGAACGCCCCCGTTGATGGCACCAATGCCAAGGGCATCCCTATCCGAAGATGAGGGGAGAGTGCTACTTTCCTTGGTATTTGCTCTGCGGAGTTTATGCGCCGACGACTCGTATTCATGTGTAATTCCCGCGGAGGAAGCGTGAAAATAGGTGAAGAAAGCAGCATACCACGCTTTTGGAGTTAGGGGTTTTGGTGGTGTACAATAAGATCACTCCTTATGCTCTCCAGAACTGGGTTTTCTTTTCTTTTGTTGTGGCATAGCAGTACTGTTTAGGCTTTGGCTGTTGAAGATTGTGCGAAGGGGTGGACGGAAAGAAGAAAACCCCCGTATGCAGTTTGTAGGATGTCAGGGAGAGTGACACACATGATGATTTACGAAGTTGATCGGGGCCTGTTCCTTCCCCTCGTGGCGGGATCTCATGGCGTTAGGGTTGGTTTCACAAAGTTGGTCTTGTCAGATGATAAGGAGGGGAGAAGAGATGGAGGGACACATCGCAGCTCTGAATGGTATACCTCGCGTGCTCCCATGATTTTACCCAAGTATACTCAGTTGATGACTGTTCCTTCGTTTGACTTTGTTTTCTCAACGCATACTGATACCGCGTACTTCATTTGGGAACTTGGATATTGATGTTCTCACGGATTGTTGTAATCTTGATGGACTTATTGTATTAATTAGCGCTGTCCTCGGAAAAGCATCATTCCTACTGCGTTCAAATACTTTGGAATATGTCTGTTACTGTGTGGGTTGACACCAGTCAGTGATGGCAGACTTGAGTGTGAACAACAATCAACTCGAAATGCTCGAGATGAAGCTTGCTGGGCATAATGTTATGAACCTTGTTTTTTCAATCTACCCCCTACCAAACGTGCAGCCTTTTTCATTCCATATAAATGTTCGTAACCGTAACCTTTTCGTGGGGAGTCATCATGTTGCTTATTTTCCTTTCTCTTGTCCCCGTTAAATCTCCCATGCCAGACTCTAAAACGAGCAAGCCTTCTCAGCCATAGCCTTGACGCCCTCGAACGTGTTATTCCCTCCAATGAATCCCGAGGCGTGCACAAAGACACCACCGGGCACCCCAGTGATCTCATCGAGAGCAGAGTCCCGCGCGCCCCGCCAAGGCTCGGGCAGCGCCTTACGGCTCTGGAACGAGTCCTTGGACACAGGCACGGCCTGTATCTTCCACTTGGCCTCGGGCGTCGGCTTCTCTGGGTAGAGCACGTACAGCACCTTGTTCTGGTCCTCCGTCTTCTGCTCCTCCAGCGTGTAGAGATGGTCCTTCCACGGCACGGCCTGGCCCTCTAGCACCATCACGCGCCCCTCGGGGTCGTACTCAAGCCGCTTCGCGTACGCCTCTCGCACGATGGAGCGCGCGGGCAGCCACGCTGTTGCGTAGTAGGTGAGGTCGCGGTCGAATTCCTCGCCGATGCGGCGGCTGGCGAGCTCGAAGCGGGAGTCCTCGAAGGCCTGCGCCTCGACGCGATCAGAGGGGACGACGTCGTTCCAGTTCAGGTTCAGACGTCCGACCATGGCGCCGAGCCCGAACCCGCCGTCGCTGAACCGCTTCGAGATGCCGGCTGCTGCGAGCGCGTCTGCGTCGTACTCGGAGATGCCGTTGTCGTGGGCGTCGAGGGCCTCGATGAAGGACTCGTATAGTTTCTTCCATACGACGCTGACGGTATCCTCTGCCTCTGCTTCGCTGGTGTCGCCCGTTGAAGCTCCTAGCTTCTGCGCTACTAGTGCCCGCCCGAAGTGTAGGTACACGAGCCCCGCGCTCGACAGCTTCGTGGGGCGCCCGGGAAACGTCGTCGTGAAGGTCCGCTGGTGGTGGTCGTAGCGGTGTCGGGAAGCGTCGTACTCGCCGCCGACGTCCACCACCGTGTGGCAGGTCGCTAGAACCGCTGGGTCGCGCGTCCGCACGAGCGAGGCGGAGGCGTACTCGGGTAGTTGGCGCAGCATGTGTACGGCGAGCGCCTCGTCGGCGTGGAAGTGGCCATTGTGTGTCCCGATTAGCACGCTGCTAGTGCTGTCGGTCTTGAGGCGCTTCGCTATACTTTCGGCCATTCTTGCGAAGGCCCGGAGCATATACTGGGAGGGGTGGTTAGATTGTTGACTTTCCTTTTTTTCTTCTTTCCTTTTTAGCTGCCTTCTCCCCCTTGTTTCCCTTTTCTTCTATATTCCTTGTGATATAGAGATGGATATACAGGCAGTCTCAATTGACGGGGTGGATTGTAGTCAACAATTGCTGCTTTTTGAGGTGATCCAGTAGATAGTAGGATTTATATGGAAGCGTGGGGTTTAGGCATGCGACCGTGGGGTTATATACCAGGTATCTAACCTTTTAATACATACCCGTGCAGACTCCACTTTCAAGCAGTAACTGAAGTTGACCCTTCAGGTGCAGGTCTTTAACCTGCAAACGACCAGTTAATTTGCAAAAATTTTAGTACATGTTGCCCTATATAAACTATACTAAAAAGAAGGTATATATATTTTAAATGAATTATATTTAAGAAAGAAATGCCAAGGCTTTATCTAATGCAATTATAGCTAATATATAACAGCTTGAAATGCAGCCTAGATGCCTTTAACAGCTTTAAATATGTTCGGCGGCCCTAGGTATATTTAGCGGCCTAGATATTTCAGCTGCTTTGGCTGCCTTTAGCTGCCTTTAATAGCGTACAAGCAAATAAAGTTATATAAGTTAAATATATAACCTATTATAATAGCCGCTTATTGCAGCTAAGCAAAATACTTTTATTTTAGTGGCGACTTTACTTATTTTTGTTAGATTTTAAATGTATATTTACTTATGCCACGTCTTATTATAAAGCTTTATTTAAAAAAAATTTTTAATAAAACATATATGCGCTATATTTACTTTAATGCTTAATTATTAATATATTTTCTAGCTTATATAATTAGTAATCTTTTTATATATACTTTAAAAGCTTATTATAGCTAGCTTTATAATTATATATTATTTAATATACTTTTATAAAAAATATTATTATAAGGTTGTTTTTTATATTATATTAATGTTTATATATTAAAAATAATATATAATATTATAACAAGCGCGTATTTTATAATAATATATTAAATGCAAGCTTATAAGTATTTAAGTATTAGCTTGTTATTTTATAACTATAAAATAAATTTATTATATATACGCGCTTATATTTATAAGCTATATAGTTTTTTATAAAAAGCTTGTTTATTTAAAAGCTTTTTAGTTTTAATAATATTATTTTTATATATGCTTAAAATTATTTTACGCTTATATTATAAGCGCATAAAATATTTGCAGGCTAATAAACTTTTAACTATTAATTATTAACGCTTTTTTATTTATATAAATAATTAATTTTATTTTATATACGCTTATAATTAGTTAAGCGCGTTATATTATATAATAAGCAGCTTGTTAACTAAAATAAATTAAATTATATAATTAACTTGTAATAATTGCTTTAGCCGCTTTTATACTTAATAAATATATTTTTAATAAGCTTATATTTTATAGCTAATATAAATGTTAAGTTTTTTACTGCCGCTATTATTATTATTATTATTATTATTAAATAATAAAAATATTTCTGCGCGCTTTTTAAGCTAGAGCTAGCTTTAGCTAATTATAATTACGTTTTTTACCTGCTTTTTTTAAGCTTTTTATAAATAAGCTTTTAATAAGCAAAAAGTTAATAGTTAATAATAATTTAGCTGCTGCTTTTATAACTTTTATATATAAAGCGTATATTATTACTGCTATTACTACTATTTTTAATATAGCTTATTTTTTACTAAGCACTTTTAATACTTTTATTATTATTTTTAAGCAAGTGATTATTATTTTGCTAGTTTTACTGCCGGTTTTATCTTTTGCTGCGGCGTAAACCGCTATTATTGCGTTTTTTATTGCTTTTTTACCTGCTTGCCGCAGCGCTTAGCTAGCTTTTTTAAAAGTTTTTAAAAAAACGCTTTATTTTTAATATATAAAAAGCGCCTTTTAAAGCTATTTTTTAAAAGCTTATAAAAAAACTATAAATAATAGCTTATATTGCTTATATTATATTTTTAAGTATATTTATTATTTTATATAAGTTTTATTATTTTTTATTAAGCTTATTAATAAGTTAATTTAAAAATAGCTTAATAAATGTTTATAAAATAGCTTACGCTTTATAAGCTGCTTTTAAAAATAATAATATTTTTGCATTATAAATAGTTAATTTTTAATATATTATTAAAACGCTTTTTTAACTTGCTAAAAAGCTTAAAAAAAAAAAATAAAAAAAATAAACTTAAGCTATTTTAATAGCAAGATTATAAGCTTTTTAAAATAATAAAAATTATATTATTTTTATTTTAATTTTCTTAAATATATTTTATAAGCTTATACTTATAATTTATTAACTTAGTTAATTTAACTATTTAGTTAATTTTTTATTAATAATTAAATCTTTAAGCTTTTTTATAATAAATATTTAGCTTAGCTAAATAAATAATTTTTAAATAAGCTTTATTAAACTTAACTAGTTTAAAAATATTTTTTATTTTTAAGCTAGTAAAGCTTTAATTAAACTATTTATAATTATATTATTAATAAATATATAAATTACTTATATAGTTTTTTTTTTTACTTTTTAATATAATTAATAATTATATATATTAATATAATAAAGCTTAATATATAATATAGCTAGCTTTTTAATAATTAAACTAATAATTTACTAGTTATTATATTAAATTTATATATATTAATTATATAGCTTTATTTTAAGTTTATTAATAAGCTTATTAATATATATTGCTTTTTTAGCAGCTTATATTAAAATAAAAAGCTTAGCTTTAATTATAAATATAGTTATTATATTTTATTTATTTGCTTGCTATTTAATTATTTTTTTAAAAAGCTTTATAATATAAGCTTAAAAACTTTTTTTATTTAAAATATTATTAGTAAATAAAGCGTTATTAGCTATTATAAAATTATTTTTATTTTTAAATTATAATATTAAATATTAACTTAATAAAAAATATAAAAAAAGTTTATTAATTATTTTATAATGCTTAAAAAAAAGTTATAATTAAATTAAGTTAATTAAAAAATAATAAACGCTATATTTAATTAAATAATTATTATAGCATATAAAATTAATCTAGTTTTTTATTAATAATATTTAATATTATAAGGTAATATAACTTTTTTATAAAGCATAAACTTTTTAGCTTTTATTAAAATGCTTGCGTAAGCAATAAAAATATTATTTTATAGCTTAGCGATTTTTTTAATATATAAGGCTTAAAATAGCTATATTAGCTTTTTTTTTTAATTATAAATTATTTTTACTTTTAAAAACTATTATAAATTGTTTTTTTTAATTAAATTATAATAAGCTTTTAATATAACAATCGCTTTATTAGCTATTAGCTAGCTTTTTTTTTTATATATAATAATTATATTATTAATATATATAAAAAAAAATATACTACCGCGTAAAAAATAATAAAGTTTATAAAATATTAATTAAAAGCTTATTTTTTTTAATAATTTAATAATTTTTTTTTATTATAGCAAAAAAAATTTTTATAACTTATATAAAGCTTATAATAGCTTTATAATAATATTTAACTTTTAATAACTTAAAAATATATATATATAAACTTTTTTATTTAATTTAGCGTTAATAAAAGCGTTTATAGCGTTATATTATTTAAGTTTTAAATTAAATTTAACAGCTATAACTATTAATATTTTAAAAGATCTTTTTATTAAAATATTAGCATAAATATTTTTTTTTTTATTATTTAATTATTAATTTTTTTAAACTATTAAGCAAGCTTTATATTTTTTATAATAGCTATATTTATTAAATTTATATATATATACTTATATATAGTTTAAAGTTAACTTATTAATAGTAAAGCTTTTTAGCACTTTTTTTTAAGTGTATATTTTTTTATAATTTTATAAATAAGCTTGCTTTATTTTTTAAAAATAATTTTTTAATAAGTATATATTTAGCTTTTTATATTATTTTAGTAGTAATAAAAGGTTTCTTTTATAAATTTTCTTTTTTTAGCTAAAAAGTTTTTTTAAATAAGCTTTTAAATAATTACTAGCTAGCTTAAAGGCTTTTTTTTTTAATTAATAACTTTATTAATGTTTAATACTTATAATAATGCGTTATTAAAATTGCTAATAATAAAGCTTTTAATAGTTTTTATTACTTGCGATTAAATATTTAATAGCTAATAAGCTTTATTAAAAGCTTTTTTTTTTTTATAATGTTTTAATTTATTATAAGTTTTACTTAAAATAAAACTTTTAATAAATTTAACTATTTATAATAAGTTGCCTAGCGTATAATAAGCTTTTTTAAAGGCTTTTTTTTTTTTAATAATAAAGCCTTTAATAATATTTTATATTTATAATTAGTTGCTATAATATTTTAATAAGCTTTTTATTACCTTATTTAATTTTGCTTTAATAATAATTTTTTTATTTACTTGCTTAACTTTTTATAATCTAGCTATATTAAAATAAATAGCTTAGCTATTAATAAAAGGTTTAAAAAAGGTTATTTTTAGCTAAGCTTTATTTTTACTACTAAGTAAATTAAGATTTAGCTATAAGGTTAACCTATTAAGCTATATTATAATTAAAGCTAATAGTGTAGCTTTTAATAATTTTAAAAAAGTTAATAAGCTTAACTTAAATTTAAGGTTTATATATAAATAGTTAGCTTTTTTTAACTTTTTTAGCTAGTTTATTATAAGTTTATTTTTATTTAACTTTTTAAGTTTAATATTATTTAGTTTTTTTTAAACGCTTTTTTATATTAAAGTAATAAGCTTGTTATTTTTTTGCTTATTTATTATACTTTCTTTTATTTATAATATATTTTAATAGTTAATATTATTAAATAATTCTTTAAAAGCTTTTTAGCTTATTTTAAAATTTATTTTTATTTTTATTAAAAAATTTATTTTTATTAAATATTATGTCCTTAATAATAATTATTTTATTTTCTTAAGGTAGCTATATATAATAAATATTAATAAACTAATAACTTATTAAATAGCTTATCCACGCTTTTAAGTTAAGCTTACAGCGTTTTTTTTTTTTTTAATTTAGCATTAATAATTATAATAAACGTTATATAATTATATACTTTTAAATATATTATAGTTAGCGTTTGCTTATAGCTTATTATATTGCTTAAATTATTAAAATATAAATAAAATTTTTTATAAAAAGCTTGCTAGCTATTAGCTTGTTTTAAGGTTTAATTATATAAATATATTATATTTTATATTATTTTTAGCTAAAAAAAAGTTAAAAGCTTATATTTATTATATATTATATTTATTTAATATTTAATAATATGTTTTATTTTTTTTGCTGCCTTGTTAAAATTTTAAGTATATAGCGGGAAAATCTCGAACTTAATCTTATAAATGCTTTAAATAACCTTAGTTAACCAAGTAGTCTTTTATTTACTATTAGTTAATTTATTATCGTACTTTATTACTTTAACTTTTATATTATAATAAGTATAAATATAGTAAATATAATCTTTAAAAGCTTTTTATATAATATTAATATATTTATTATTAAAATAATAATCTTATATATATTTTAAATATTAATTTATAATTAATATTATTTTTTAAAGCTTTTTATTTTTTTTAAAAAGCTTGTCGAACTTATAAAAGTTTATAATTAGTTAAACACTTGCTTTAATAACTTTAAAATAAACGTTTTACGTTATAAGCTAGTACGCTTTTAATTTTTTATATATTATATAATTAATAGTTTAAATCTTATTATTTAATTATAAAGTAATTATTACCCCTTTAATATATAATAGTAGTCTTTTTAAAAGTTTTAGTTTTATATATTTTAAGCGTTAATATTATTTATATAAGCTAGCTTTTAACTTTAAGCGCTTAATATAAAAGTTTAATAAGTTTTTTTATATATAAAAAGCTTATTTAATTAAGCAAGATAGCAGGTTTTTTATTATATATTAGTTATATATTTATATTAAAAAATATAAAAGCTTTTTTTATTAATATTTAAAAAAATCGGATTTTAGCTTATTTTTTTAATAAATCTTTATATAATTTAATTATTAAAAAAACATTAAATTTATAACTATGTTTAAATAAAAGGCAATATTATATAATTAATATATTATAATACCTTTAAAGCCTTTTATTTTAATATCGATTTTTTTATAGCTATATATTTAAAGCGCACTATTATTAGCTAATATTATATTATTTAAATTAACGTCTTTTATATTAAAAAATCGACGAGCTTAGTTAAAGATATAAATGCTAAATCTTAAGTTTATTATAGCGTAATTTTAAAGTATATATAATTTAGCAAGCTTTTTTTTAGCGTAAAAAAAGCTTGCTATTTACGCTATAAGTAGTTTTATTAATTAATTCTTTAATAAGTTATTTTTTATAGCTTTAAATTTAATTTGCTTTTTTTTTTTTTGCTTTTAAGCTTTTTTTACTACGTGTTATATGCTTTTTTTATTTTTTATTTAAAAATTAGCCATTTATTTAGCCGATTTACTTATTTTTTAATCTTTTAGCTAAAGCTTTAAAAATATATACTAGCAGCTTTTTAGCAGGTAGCGCTTATAATAAACTAAATAGTCGGCTATATTAAAGTTTTTTTTTTTAGCTTTTATATAAGTGTTAGCTTATAAGCGCTTAATAAAAATACTTTTAAAGCTTCTTTTATTTTTTTAGCTATTACTTTTATAGCTTATATTTTTATTTTTATTAGCTTTTTTTTTTTAACAAGTTTAATAAAAACAATTTTTTTTTAAGTTATTAAAGTGCTTATTTAAATTTTTAATAATATTTATAAGTTTAAAAATATTAAAAAAGCTATTTTTTATAATTCTTTTAGCTGTTTATAATATGCTTAATATAATAGCTTTTTAATATAGTTTAATTATTATAGCTTAAGCGTTTAAAAAGTTTTTTATAATCTTTTTATTATAAGTATTTTTAAATAAAATAGCTTAAGCTAAATAAATATTATATAAAGCTTTTTTTAAATTAATAATAAGCTTAAAAAAGTCTATTATTTTTTTTTTTTTAAAATAAGCCTTAATAATTTTATTAAGCTAGTTATTTATTTAATTAACAAGGTTTTTAATAAGTTTTTTAATAAAAGCATTAATAAAAGCTTTATATTTATATTTATATTTAAACTTTAAAACTTTTTATATTATTATATTAAGCTTTTTAAAGTTATTATATTATTAATTAATTATTTATTTAGCTTTTATATAAATTAGCTAATAATTAAAATATATTATTTTTTATATTTATTTAGCAAGCTTAATAATTTTAGTTTAATAAAAATTATAATGCTTTAATATAATATTATAATATTATTTAACTATTAAAAATTAAGCTTTTACTATAATTAAAAGATTTATAAATATAATATTAGCACGCTTAACGTTTATAAAAAATAATAAAAATTTAATAACCTTTAATACTTTTAATTATATAAGCTATAAAGCTTGCTTTTTATTAAAAATTATATATTTTTATAAGTTTTTATTACGCGCGCTAGCAGTAAAATCTTTTTTTTATAATAAAAAATTATTAAGTAAATTAAAAATAATTAAAATTAATTTTAATATTATAGCAATTTTATTATTATATTATTATAAGCTTAAATTTAATAAAAATAAAAATAATAAAACTTTTAATTATTAAATTTTAAATATATATTTACTTACGCTATATTTTATTATAAAGCTTTATTTAAAAAAATTTTCTAGTAAAACATATGTGTGCTATATTTACTTTAATGCTTAGTTACTAGCATATTCTTTGGCTTATATAATTGGTGATCTTTTTATGTATGCCTTAGAAGCTTGTTGTGGCTAGCTTCATGGCCACATATTATCCAACAATTTTAAGGTATATAGAATTTTTTACAAGTTAACTGGTTGTTTACAAGTTAAAGACCTGCACCTAAAGGGTTAACTTTAGTTACTGCTTTAGGTGGAGACAAAAGTGGAATCTGCACAGGTAATATATGTTAAATACCAGGAGACGCTAACGTGGGTAAATACTGTTACCTGTGCAGACTCCACTTTTGTCCACCTGTTAGCAGTGACTTTGTCGACCCTAACGTGCAGGTCTTTAACCTAAGAATAACTAGTTAACTTAATAAAAAATCTATATACCTTTATTTTAATAAAGCTATTACTAAAAAAAAAGTACTTCTTTTAATTATAATATATAGTTAATATATTACCTAAGTAGTTTTTTTTTTTATTTTAGCTAAAAAATATAATATTAAAAAATTTACTAAGTTAATTAATTTTATATTTATTATTATACTTAATTTATATAAAAAAATAGCTTTTAATTAAAATAGTTAATTTAATTAATTTATTTAAGTTAAAAGCTATTAAAAGTAATAAGTAAATTAATAAAGTTTAATTATAAAATTTAAATATTTTATTATAATTACATTAAAAAAAGTTCTTAGTATTATTATCCCAAGTATAATTTATTTAAGTATATATACTTTTAATTTAATATAATTTATATAAGAAAATAAGTACTAAAGTTTTATCAAGTCAACTGGTCATTCTCAGGTCAAAGACCCGCACGTTAGGGTCGACAAAGTCACTGCTAACGGGTGGACGAAAGTGGAGTCCGCACGGGTACCCAGGCCTGTCCAGGTCGGGACCTAGTGGACACCTGAGGCTGCCAATGCAGGCCAAGCTAGAGGCCACCCATCTGTCCCGAGCTCCTACCAGGGAACGCGTGATGGATGGAGGGAGGCGTGGCACGCCCTAAAACGGCACACTTAGGTTGGCTGATGCCGCATTCACAGGGCATCATCATCACAACAGCCCCCAAAGTTCCTTCCTTGTTGTCGCTGCATCCGCATCTGCATCTACTGTCCCGCCATTTCCTTTTTTCCCTTTTTTCCTTCAAGATTTATCTGTGCTGTTCTCCATTTGCATCGACTGTTTAGTTTCTTTCACTTCTCCATCGCGTAATCGTCTCACAGCCTTACATTATTTCTTCCGCGGTCTGCCATCGCACAACCTTACATTATAATCATTGACTACCACAACCGCGTATACATACATCCGTCCCACCATGGATCACTCTGGAATCAAAACAGAGCCCGGTCTACGAGATCGCATCCACGATGACGCGCAAATGACGGACGCCCGACCGTCTTATAAGTCATGGAAGAAGAAATACCGGAAGATGCGGATCACGTTCGATCAGAGGATGAGAGAGAGTGAGGATCTGCATGCGCTCGAACAAAAGGCTATGCGGACTGCCAAGCGGCTCGCAATCGAGAACGAGTAAGCAATTCTACATTTCCATTGTGATGATGAGCGAGCTATAGCTAACGAATCGCACCACGCAGCCGCTTGATGGACTTGCTGTTGGACATCAACGAATCGCCGCAGATCCCCTTCGAGCGACGTATAGATCTGAATTTGGATGATGACGATGAGGACGATGAGGATGAGACCGATAGCGACGACTCCGATAGCACCCAGAAACCTACCAAGTCTCTCAAGAAGCTCATTCAAGATGTACCGCATCAGGGTTACGAGGAGTATGTACAACGAGTTCCCGAGTTGCGCGAAGACATAGAACCTGAGGAACCCCAAACCCATCCAACGTCATTTCTTTCCGCGGATGATCTGGACGAATATTTGTACCAGCTCGATATGCGTCTCGGAATCAAGCCGAAGCCTACTCTAGCACCATCGGTTCTCGGGACAACCAACGCCGCACAGCCATCTGCAAATTTTGCACTACGTAATCCTACCAGTGTCTACAACTGGCTGAGACGGAACGCGCCAAAGACGTTCCTGCAAGATCTGGAGAAAGACAAGGACAAGGATAAGGACGACCGCGAGAAAGAGGATGGTCGCAAGCGGAAGGGCGGAGCATCGCGCAAGAGGCAGTCTACTACTAGTCGTAAAGAGAAGGAGAGGGACAAGGAGAGGGAGAAAGAAACCGCAGAGGCGATGGATTGGGATGATGAAGGGGGTTACGAGGCCCCTGCCGCTGGAACTCTTAAGGGAAAGAGGAAACGAGATGAAGACCCCGGATATCGCCCCAAGGGAGGATCTAGTCGCCCAACCAAGAAGCGTAAGAGCAAGGATTTGAGTGTGCAGCCATCGAAGCCTTCTAAGACGAGGAAATCGCTTGGCTGACATTCCCAAATGTTCTCTTGGGGACATCTTGCTCACTTTCAGGGGGCTGGAGACGTGGCTTCAACTGTATTCTTATCGGTCAATTTGCATCGGTACTAGGGGGATAGAAAAAGGAGGTAGTAGTCTGTGAATCTCTACCCGGCGTTTAGTCTAGACTAGGAAAATATGTATAATACGAACAATGCAGGTGGTTTTATTTCGGTTCACTGGCTTCAGATAATGACAAAACTGGGGGTATTCATGAGGTCAAATAGTCCCAATACGCATTTGTTATTTGGCACGATGACCGACTGCTTATAGGAAGAATTGTCAATGGGTCGTACAGTTCAGGGCCATTGGTCTCTAATATTCTGATCCTTCGGCATAAATCTCTCTTAGCTTTCTAGCATTAGCTTCAGAAAGTGAAATAAATATCCACATATAGATGTAGCTTTCTCTGTCCAACATCGTAATTGCCCTCAATACTTCTCTACAGAAAAGCACCCAATCAAAAGACTCTTTCCACCATAGTGGATCTCCATCGACCACAAGTTAACTTCACGCCAATATTCACACGCCAAATCTGGCAGGCGTCTGAAAGCCATAAACGACTAACCTTAGAAATTTGCAGAAGGCAAGATCTATCTGCGCAATGCACCTGGAGATTTTAACCTAATTGGTATATACTGTACGTCATCCCGGCTGCCGACACTGCATTGCACCTTCTCGACATTTTATGAAACCACCGACGCGCAATCGATCCATCAAGCAGACAAGAGTTAGAGAAGTAACTGTTGGTGAACTGCTCAATTATTCTAATCAATTATCATTATATTTTCAGAGACTAACAACGTTCAGGAGCTTCGAACCCCAAACTACTAACTCACAAGGATACTAAACCTCCACGAGCCACCACAACCATCACAAAGATAAATCAAGGAAAAGAAAAGAAAAGGAAAGGAAAATGCCTGACCGCAAAACCTACATAGTAGAGCACCTAGACCCGGAACTAGGTCCCTGGTCAGAGCTCGAATACACGGCCATTGCGCGCGAGACGGGCCGCGCAGGCGGCTCCTTTGTCCTGTCTTCTATGGCGCCGGACCTCGTCGCGAGATTGCCGGAGAGCTTGACGGCTGAGGCTGCGTTCCGCGCTGAGACGCGCGGTGTTGAGGAGTTGTATCCTGAGGGACGTGAGAGGGTGTGTCTTTTGGATCCGAGGGCCGAGAAGGATATTAGTCCTGATGATAAGGCGCTTTTTGATGTCTTTCTTTTTGGGGGCATTTTGGGTGAGTTGGGACTTCACTTTCCCCTTTTTTTTAATCATGTTAAGTTTTGTAGCATTTTCTCGTCGTCGATTTTTTGGGGGGAGGGGGGCGGTGGGGTCCATGAGATATATGACAACCCTTGAGAGAGCCAATCTTCTCTTTGTTCTTTCTCGTCCCTTTTCGTTTAGAGGAAAATGAAGAAAGTGACTAATGCATACTTCTATCTAGGTGATGACCCGCCAAGGGGTAAGTATCTCTCATCCAAGCCACTATATCCATCCCGCTTCTCAAGAGGCGCGTAATGCCATCTAGCGTAGAGATAAACGAAAGAGATGTAATGGGCTCACCATATCTACGCCCGCAGATCGCACCAGTGAGCTCCGCGTGAAAGGTTTTGAAGGCCGACGTCTCGGCCCCGTACAAATGACTACTGACACCGCCGTGCGGGTGACGCGGATGGTTATAGAAGAGCAGTGTGAGTCCCTCCCTCCCTCTTTCCTCTTTTCCATCTTTGCTTTCTTGCTATTTCGTATACGCCATCTCTGCGAAAGCCAAATTGTATTTATAACGTCGAGGTATATATTTTAATTTGTTGTATCCCCAGTCACGCTGAATATGGTCCCGTACATCGACCATCCAGACCTCAAGATCAACGAACACGAGAGCACGGAAATGCCGTTCCGGTATGTCAAGGGCGACGATGGGAAGCCGGTGATGCCTGAGGTGCGTTCTCTCTTTTATTACGCGCTAAAATTTAAGCTGGGCTTTATATATAATTGTCTGTTGTCGATGATCCATGCTTTCACCCCATGGTTGTACGTCAAGGGTTGCTGATTAGCTAATTCTCGATGGTCGTAGGGCATGATGGATCTCATTAAGAAGGACGCCGATAAGAGCATTGACGACCTAATTTGACGTGGGAAATAAGAAAAGAAAAAGAAAAATGCTTAGATACTGCGTGCTGTGGTTGTAAGGATCCCAATCGTGTAACAAGAGTTTCTTTATGATTAAAAGCCTGATTACGGATGTAATCTAAGAGCATTACAACAATTGACACGGTGATATTATATATGTTCTTTCATGGTTGAGCTCAATCTTCATCCTCGTCCATCTCATCCTGATCGTCCTCGTCCTCTTCCTCGAAGTCGTTATTATCGTCAGAATCGGCGTCGTCTTCATCCTGTTCTTCCTCCATGTCCACGTCTATAGGCCCTTCCATCCTAGCAGGTGAATTACCCCGCCCTTCATCCAAATCGTCCCAGCGAAAAGGTGTCGGTGTGGATCCAGACTCGCCATCAACCGGTGAACCCGCACCAGAAGAGGCGATGGATGCCGAATCTCGCGGAGCTCTTTCCAGTGGGAAGAGCGCCCATTTCCCTCTAGGACGACCACATCCCTTCCTCCTCCCGCCGCGCCGCGATCTCTCCTGGCCACCACGGACGGCTTGTAGTTTATCCGCATGAGCCCAGCGGCCACGGCGGTGCGTTCGGAGTCCCTTAGATCTCAGTTTCGACCGCTTTCCCTGCATGCTACGTGCGATAACTGTGACATCGTCGGTTTCCCCCTTACGCCTCTTGAGAGCGATCAAGTCAGCAAGAAAATTACGCTGATCGTTACGCTCCTGGGTTGCTTTGGGATCGGCGGGTGGTATGATGGTTTGCGGCAAGTGAGCGCTAGCACGTTGACGCGCACTGTCATTGGCCTTTGGCTTGAATTTCTGCTCCGTGACGTTGATTCGAGAGCAACTGGCCGCGAGGAGATCGACCCCGTTATCGAGGTGTTTGAGAACGGGTAAAGAGCTATCGTCATCATGGCGCGTCAGGAGTAGCTCCGTCGTTGTGTTCTCGCACCACTGCCCCGAGAACACGCGGCCTTTATACGAGATGATGGGGTTTTCGGAATGCAGTTCTAATATCTGCACCCTCTCGTGATTAGCGCCGTCCTCCTCCTCGTCGTCTCCATCTTCATTGTCTTGTGCATCGCTAGGCTGCTTGTCCCGATTCTCGCCGAACATATCGGCCTGGTCTTCGTCATCGCGCTCCGCATCAGAGCTGCCAGCACTGCTGGCACCACTATTATGCGAAATCTGTTGGGTAGCTTTACGTCTGTTCAGGAACAATTCACTAGCTCTGTTGATTTGCCAGCTTCCCCTCGACGGAAATAAATTGCTTTTCACTTGTTCTTGCGCCTTAAAATCTGCCTTGGACAGGTCCAAAGTTACGTAGAAGGTCTGGTGCGCGTTGGTTTCAGCATAACGTGTGGGGAATATGGGACGTACTGGGACATACCTCTGTTTCGGTAGTCGAATACTCGTATTCCCATTCCGACTCATCGTCCTCTTCTACAGGCCCTTTTTTCTGTGAGGATTCGAGACTTCCCAACTTAGGGCTTCTAAGCCTGGGATCTAGTAGGTCGAGGCTAGCCATCCGGTCGATGTCGACTAAGCTTAACACTTCCCTGATTATGGGAGGATTTCATTGAGCAGTTTATGTAATAACAAGGAGTAGCTATTTATTACGGTAGAAGAAGGGGCCCTGTAATGGGCTAGATAGATATGCAAGACACTGGTAGAGCACTGAAGAATTCCATGCTAAGAGACATTCAAGATCAAAGTTGGAGCTCAAGTGGGTCTAAACAGTGGCGTCGCATGATCTAAGGTGCTTGCCGTTTTCAGCAGCTTTCAGGGCGGTCAAGAGCGGCATTACCGAAGTCGCGGCCGCTACGATATCGCAATTGGAGGGGCAGTTCTAGTGCCCCTCCTCGCTGTTAAAAGTACCGATTCTAAGTGACTAGAAAATGTGACTCCCGTGAATTCCACACGGGACCTTTGAGTCATCTTGAAGCATTCATCTAATAATTCACTTAAATCTCTCACAAAATTTGGAGACAATTCTTAATCGGCCAATTATCAGTGCGTCTGATCTGGTGAGTTGTCCCGTGCTGAGTCAAACGGAGCTGGTGGCTTTATTCTTGCAAAGGCCTGTCTGTCAATTAATTTTCTTTAAAGTTTTAACATCTCCCCTGATATAGCTCTGTACATGCCTTAATTGCAGTGTGAAAGATCAGGTGTTTTCCTTTTAACACGGCTAAGCATAGTCACTTCGAGTTTTATACCTCTGTTAATACTTGATTCTTATTAGCGCCAACCGATTGACCATGCCGACAGTCCATCTGCTCGACTATGTCGCGGGTAACATACGGTCCCTTGTCAACGCGATCGAAAAGACGGGCTACAGTGTTGAGTGGGTGCGAACACCGGAAGATGTGACAAAGGCTGAGAAGCTGATCCTGCCGGGTGTGGGACATTTTGGTCACTGTCTCAGCCAGCTTGCCTCTGCCGGATACCTACCTGCCATAAGAGCCCACATTGATGCTGGGAAGCCATTTATGGCAATATGTGTAGGGCTACAGGCGCTGTTTGAGGGCTCCACGGAAGATCCCAATGTGCCGGGGCTGGGACTCATCAAAGGAGAGCTGAATCGCTTCAACGACGCCAACAAGGCTGTGCCGCACATTGGTTGGAACAGCGCCAATGCATCCAGCAAGAGCTTGTACGGTCTCAAGCCAGACAGCAAGTACTACTACGTCCACTCGTACAAATACCCCTACATAAAAGGAGAGTTGGAAAGTCAAGGTTGGACAATTGCTACAGGATCATACGGGGAGGAAACCTTCGTCGGCGCCGTAGCGAAGGGGAACATATTGGCGACACAGTTCCACCCCGAGAAGAGCGGCGTCGCCGGTCTAAAATTAATAAGGTCGTTCTTGACGGGTGAAGGCGAGAAGACGCTGGGACAAGACGTAACAGGTCCGGCGCCGACGGGCGGTCTAACGCGGCGCGTGATCGCGTGTCTCGACGTGCGGACGAACGACCAAGGCGACCTCGTCGTGACAAAAGGTGACCAATACGATGTACGCGAAAAGGGCGACGACCGCAATGTGCGGAACCTCGGCAAACCCGTCGAGATGGCCAAGAAATACTACGAGCAAGGAGCCGATGAGGTGACATTCCTTAATATCACGAGTTTTCGCGACTGTCCGCTAGCCGACCTCCCCATGCTCGAGATCCTGCGGCGCACCTCGGAGACTGTATTCGTGCCACTGACGATCGGCGGCGGCATCCGTGACACAGTAGACACAGACGGAACCAAGGTCAGCGCGCTGGAGATTGCCACCATGTACTTTAAGAGCGGTGCCGACAAAGTATCAATCGGCTCAGATGCTGTCCTAGCAGCGGAAGAATACTACGCCGTCGGACGCAAGCTATGGGGAAACACGGCCATCGAGCAGATCTCCAAAGCGTACGGTAACCAAGCCGTCGTGGTGAGCGTAGATCCCAAACGTGTGTACGTGCCCAAGCTCGACGCAACGCGCCACAACACCCTGCGCACGCGCTTCCCTGGCCCCAAGGGCGAGGAGTACTGCTGGTACGCCTGCACCATTAAAGGTGGCCGCGAGACGCGCGATATGGACGTCGTCGAGCTTGCCCAGGCAGTCGAGGCCATGGGCGCCGGAGAGCTCTTGCTGAATTGCATCGATCGCGACGGCACCAATAGCGGCTTTGATCTCGAGCTGATCGCCCAGGTCAAAGGCGCCGTACACATACCCGTCATCGCGTCCAGCGGTGCCGGCAAGCCTGCACACTTCGAGGAGGTCTTTCGAGAGACGACGACGGATGCTGCTCTAGGAGCTGGTATGTTCCACAGGGGCGAGTACACAGTGCAACAGGTCAAAGACCATCTAGCAGCGGCAGGGTTAGAGGTGCGAAAATTTGAAGGCGAATCATGAGATCGAGGACCAGGCTCGTGGGTCTAACGTTACATGATACATCTCGCATTTTTAGAGGGCGTTGGGAGATCAAAACGTCATCACGTCGCGTTAGACATAACTGGAAATTTTAAAAGAGAACTTGCTTGTATATTGATAGAAAGCTATGGCCTTATCCCTATAGAGCTGCAAATTCGGATCAGTCCATGAAACTCCGATCACCATCCACTTTACATGCCCGTCCCCTTTTATGCATGTATGCTTTTTTAGTCCCGTGACCAACGCACGATGCAGAATACTGAACGATGCTGAAATCCATGCGGTAAACTCCAACTCCAAAGAGAGCTAAGTTGAAATGATTGGTATTCCGAGTTATTCGCCTTTAAAATCGGATTAAGCATTACTTTTGTAGAGAAGCCGTGGATGTTTAAATCTCCATTCCTAAAAAGAGCCATTTGTCGCTGACGACATCGAGTTCGTCCGCCCAATGGTCGAGAGCGGTCAATTCAAATCCAACCCACTGTAAACTTCTCATGAAGGATTTTGCGTGGTCTTCTGGCATGTGTCGATCGAGACATATGACCACGTTAGAGCATCCCAACGGACCATCAGCCAATTCGATCAAAGCAATGAGTCTATAATACAGTTAGTACGAGAAGAGAACCCGAAAGATTAGTTGAGACGTAGGACATACGCTTGCTTGAGATCCTGGCCCACAAGTCCGCTATCGAAGAATGCGAAGAGTGACTTCTCGTCACCGTTTTCGGCCACGAAGGCCCGGAAACTCGCGCCCCCCACATAATCCCAGAATTCCAACCATCCCTTCACGTTGGCAGAGGCGTTCAAGCCACTGCGCGGGAGTGAGGAGGACGGCGGGGTAGGAGGATAGTCGTCGGGCGGCGTGAGTGCACCGTGAACACCAGTCAGGTAGGAGCCGTTACCGATCGCGTTCCGCTCACCTTGGAACACGGCGGTCATGGTCTCACAAAAGAATCTCTCACATTCTTCCCTGATCTGAAATGTTGCCCCCCCTCGGCGGTTGGCGGTGGTGGTGGTGCGGTTCAAGTAGTTGTTGTTATTGTTGGTCGTGACGGGGTTGTCGGAGCTGCGCCTCTTGGGCTTGGGTTGTAGAGCGAGCTCGTTGGACGACGTGAAGGCCGCGAGGGGGGGGCTTGACGGAGGGGATGGTAGTCCTGAGATGGGAACCTCAGGAATACCACTCGGCCCCTGTTGCGGGTTTCGATGTCAGTAAACATGTCTTCAAACGTATTGTATTTGCAGAGACAAGACAAGACAAGACAAGACAGGAGAATAAATATCTTACCTGCAGCCCCGGTAGTGCAGTAGTGGAGGCCCTTGAGCGACGCGGCTGAGTCGACCAGGTAGCAACTGGCGAGGACATTCGCCTGACGGGCAACGTCCTCGCCGTAGCAATTACTACTACTACTCGAATTACTGTTTTTCATTGGCGCCATTGTTGATGATGGGATCCAGAGTGATCTATAAGAAGGTGACGTTCGGTTGAGTTGGTTTGATTGGGATTCGTGGAGCGTGGGTACACTAAAGAGGCGAAGGAGTTGTAAAGAGGTTGAAAGTGTTGAAGGTGGAAATGGAGGCTCAATTGATGAAAGAAACAAAGAGCCGGGTGGCGGTCAAGGAAGTGGGAACTTTCTATCAGTCAGCCGAAAAGAAAAGTGGACCGGTCTAGAAACAGCTAGACTTGTCAAGCTGCATGCTACATACTTACTTAGTATGTACCTCGGTACCTAGACAGGGACATCGGCCAATCACACACCGAGGCTGGGGCACACATTGATCCGTACCCCGCAGACCTATCACGTGTCCCTCAACCGTGGAACCATAAGAAACGGCCGCTAGTCTGGTCTAGAATACTGTCTTGCATACTGTATCTATTACTGTGTAGAATATCAAGCTTCGTTTTCTCATCCTTGTCATTCGCCATTGTCGCGCCAGTTGTTTGTAAGGATAGCTAGATTGATTATCAATTGGTGACGGGGACTAAGATAATTTACAGAACACCCGTCCTACCCGCATACTGCTACACTGAATCATGCTGCATGATATACCTTAATGTTGACACCATCCGATAAGTTGGGCAGCATCGTCGTTGTCTACAGTTGGAGACGGAAAGTCGGCCGTGTTCACTAATCCATACGACAATACGAGGTTAGCTTAACTACTGTGTACGTACTAATTAAGGTAGATTTGCCACTGCCCCTCATCCTCCCCGGTTTCATTCTGTACTTCAACCGGAATGGGCATTATCCAGTCAAGTGTCAAACATGACGACATGGTGAATATATAAGCCAGTACAGGGATGGTAGTAAAGTGAGCTATGTGGGAGTGTGCCCAACCGACTTCTCTACTAGGAGATAAAGTCAAACCTACACGTCCTAGGCCAGTTGGATAGTCAAACTATTGGCTCGGGGACTCTCGCGATCAAAGAAAACACAATGTATTCCATTTTACAGAAATTACTGCCATGCAAACCGGCCAAGCCACTTGTCTAGTGGTTAAACTGGCCCCCCTCTAGCCTCGCTCATGGTACACCACTCACTCTACTTTAGTAGATATTAGATGCCTTATACTATTGATAGAATTCACTCATTGGACATTCTGCCACTCTCTGACGAATTATTTAATTGTAATTAGCTATATATCCTTGTACCGAGGCCTAAGATAATGCATGATCTATCAAAGCTTCTTAATAATTCTTTCTAGCTTGAGGTAAACCCGGGGGGGAGGGACGTGGTGGCTGTGTACCATCCCGGCAAGTACTGTGTGTTGTACAGAACGGATATGCGAAACCCTATCACACGTGCTGAACTCTATTGAATACGGGTCTCGGGTAGCATTTGAGACTGTCACAAATATGAGTTCGTTGTGTCTGTTGCTAGGTAACTTGCTCATCCCGAACATAACGTTGGGACCTCTATGATCACGAGGGTTGAATAAGGGGCTCGGACATAGTCTCAATACAACAATAATACCCATGACGGTAAGTTCCATTGACAATTCACAAGTCTCTCTCTTACAGCATCCTAGAGATTAATGTCTTCTTGTACAGCTTTTCCTTTGACCTTTGCTCCATGTCTCAGAAATGGAAGTCTAAATAGCATCACTGAGACTATCTTGGCAGGTATCCGAGACCCATGTGATATGTCTTGATATGATGTGACTTCGTATGATACGACTATCAATTGGAGTGCAGGGGGTGTCACGGTTAACAGAGTCTCACATAGGCCTGCATACAACATTCACTTCACTGAGAAGCATGTGAGATAGGACACATCTTCGGGCGTAAGGACTAGTTATCCGATGTACTATGAGTCTCTATAATTGCGTGTCTGATTTCTAGAAATAGACCTTGATCTTGGCAGCCTTCGTTACTGCCAGGGCTGTAGTCCAAGTGATTGATATGGGTAATCACTGTCGAAATTGTTTTGATATACCTCTAAAGGGGTAAAAGTGAGTTAGGTGTGGCTGGGTCCAAGAGGAAGTTCAGCCACTTGGTGGCTGAACAGAGTCGCTAGGATAAAAAGGGTGGCCGGAATTACGAAAGGAAAAAGATAGGGAACGCAGATGCGATGACTTTTAGTGACTTGAATTGGATCGCGTTTCTAGCAATCGTTAAGTCCCCTAACGAGTTAAGTGAGTTACTTGCCTAAGGCTTCAGGAGTTCTCATATTTCTAAGATGAGATATACTTAGAGCTACTCCTATTACGCGCCTAGTAGGAACAACGAAGACTAGACATTTTCGGTTTCTTTGTTCTCGGCATCTTAACCCGCGTGGTGATATGTAAATATCATGTAATAGATCATACTCAAGTTCCGGCTCTAGAATCGGAAATAGCTATCTCACCGCGTTTATATCACGATCTTTTGGAGCTCAGCGGCACCGCTCTCCTCCCAGGGATGTAGCTCTTCGACTTGTCGGATCAGGGCTTCGTGTTGACGACTCCTAGGTTTAATTGTGGCCTTGAAGTCTTCTGGGCGACTAATAACTCCAGGTGTAAACCTCACGGTCGGTTCGATTTCGCGGCCATTCTCATCTAAGCCTTTGCTAATCTCGAACACAGCTAAGGAACGTACGATGGTTAGCCAGACGGATGAATCAGCAATATACCGACCAGGACAGATACGGCGCCCATAGCCGAAAATGTGGTTTGAAGGATCCGGGGCGGGATTTGGGCCGAGATATCTCGATGGGTTAAATTCCATGGGGTTAGGATAGACAGCAGGATCATGTGTAAACCACCTTTTCATATGGTTAGCTTAGAGTATGCGAATCAACAGTTTTCAGCCTTGCGCTTGAGGCCACTAGGTGAAATTTATCTCAGTTACTCACCAAGTATTTGGCAATACTATTGCTCCCTTTGGAATATGATATCCGTCGACGATATCCTCAGCAATTGTGGTGTGCCCGACGCCCATAGGGGCAACTGAGTGCCAGCGCCAGGCTTCTGTCAAAACAGCCTCGACATAGGGGAGGTTCTCTCTGTCGCTGAAAGTAGGGAGACGGCTGGTCCCGATAACTCGATCAATCTCTTCTCGAGCTTTGCGCTGGACATCAGGAAATAGTGTCATGGCCAAGAAAAACGACGATATAGTGTTTACAGTCTGGGGTTAGTTAATTTTAATAGACTTGCTGAAGAGAGTGGGCTTAACATACCGTGTCTGCTCCACCACCGTAGGTAGTAAACTGTTCCGATAGTCATTCGTGATTAGATCGAGAATGAGAGGATTTTACTGAGGCAAACTCGAAGAAAAGAATCAAGGGAGGTATGAATCACTCACAGCAGCCCATTTAAGGTTATTATTGTCATATCGATTGAGGTTGTCTCCCTTGTCGTTATGAAAATCCATGACAAAAGACTTGTCCTTATTACCGCTGGCTATTCGCCGCCAAGTAAACTGTAACGGTTTTTCCGATGCTGCCTTCAGTACGGCTTGCCACTCACTAACTACCTTTTTCCACCTGCCACCAGGCATCCACTCCGGGATTAATTTTACTATAAGTGTTAGTTTACTGACGAGAAAGGTGGGTATTAGAAACAGCCTACAAGCAGGGATAACATCTACCAGCCAAGCTCCCGGAACTGTAGCGGCTGAAAACTGCTCCATAGCTGTATCCACGAGCTCGACTAACGGATCTAGCTTGTGAGGCTCTACAGTGTATCCATATACAATTTTAAGAATGATGGCGGCGGCCTCACTAGCGTGTTGAGGGAATCCTTAAATATTAGCTCGACGTATGATGTCTGTTATTACGGGTGTTTACGTACGTTCTGATATGGTTAAGGAGTGATTCTGGTTCTCGTACAACACGGAACAGGAAACGATGCACTTCTACATCTTGCAGAGCTAAATAAGGTCCAATAATCGTTTTAGTACCCATCAGCATATGCATAAGCTTCCGGCGAGCACGATAGATGTTATTATACGGCATTAAGGGCAAGGTCTCAGTCCAGCCAATGCTGGTATGGTTCAGTCTATGCAGATAACGAATCAGAGGTAGATATCGCTTGCTTACATATCTGCAAAAACAAATGTTGGTCGTGTTGAGTATTTTGAGGACCTTTTCTCGAAGAGCTCCCAAGCCAGCTTGGGTGAATGCAGTATCACGATAGTCTGCCCCAATGCTGTGATAGAGCTGATAGGGCCTGCCGCACAACCGGAGTCAATGTCATGCTGCACGTAATCCTTGACACATCAGCTGTATACTACTGACCATATGTATCCTTATGCCTCAACCAATGCTCACACTCTCGTTCACCTCCTGCGGGAAGATCTAATATGTTTCCTAGGAAGGGAACTGAACGACATGATGTTAGTATCCCTCATCATAAGCGTGGCCTAATCGAATATGTCTTGGAACCTCTGTGCACAGTTCTACCATAAATGGGATCTTTATTGAGGGGTAAAAGAAATATTATTCTCGACGGGACTTACGGCCCTGGGGTCCCGGAGGTAGGCGACCCGGCTTCTTTTCGAGGAGGAGAAGCACGATCCTGACGACGACGGATAGTGCCGTGGCAAGCAGAATACCACTCCCGAGAGTTTCGATAGTCGCCATTGTGAATGAACGTAGTCAAGATTGACGATGCTGACAGTTCTTGGTCTGGTAACACGGCATAAAGCACTTCAGAGAAGGACCGGACGTTGTGGTACTCTATATTATGGCACCATTAGTATGTACCTGTATTGAAAATATGACGCAAAGCGACGCTGACTTCCCTTTTGATCAACGGCTGAATCTACTCCATACAACCCTTCGGGTCACGCCAAATATAGCTTTTCAGCCAAGCTCGTCTGCAGACTGCAGGCAGGTTTTGACAAATTGGAACCTGCCTGCGATAACCAGCAGCTAATTCCGCGCAAAATCCGACTTCGAAATGCGGGAGTTGTCTTTTAATAATATTACGTATCCTCAGACAGTTAGGCCGCGGCTTTCCTCTACTATGAGTAATCATAGTTTTATGCTATCCATACAATTGGTATTTCTCACGGTCGGAGCTGTAAAGACAAGGTAAGGATAGGTATATTTTCTTCTTGTTGCGCTCAAAGTATCTAAACTTCTTCGCATTCTGGTCTTTCAGTAATACAATGTATACATCATTCTAGAGGTGATATCGTAACGCTGGAAACACTGCTGTAAATAACCTATATTATTATGCACGATAACCATTATGGGCTACAGCTGTGGAGATAACATCCGCTTACGGCGTGCTCCCATGTAGTATTCTCCGCATCAAGTATCTTAACTACAAAAGTAGAAAGGATTAGAGATAAGTACTATGCTGTAGAGACGATAGATAGTCACGAAACATATATCCTTCCATAGACTAATCATTTATAGACACGTATATGCACAACATTAGTATTGGTTGCATAATTACGTAGAAAATAGGTTAGACAGCACTACTGCTTACTTAAATACGTCTAGGTAGTACCTATACTAAAGCATCTTACACGCTCCCCGCTAGATCTGCAGGACTTAAAGTGGTCTGTTTCTCAGGGCCTTTGTTCACCGTGCATTACCTGATATCTAGCGTATTTTCATCTGGAAACCTTGGTGGCGACCTATCTAACTGCCTGTCTTGGCAAGAAAAACGATGCTGTCATCCAAAACGTGCCGTCTGAGGGGTTTATGCGGGTGCGGAGGCCACCGCAGCTAAGTCAAACGCGACTTTAAAGTGCACATATGGTTCTTATACATGAGGCTCATTAGAGCTCGGAAGTCGTACGACGGAGGCTCCACGCCATATATGTTGTGGAACAAACGTTTCAGTCTCTAATGAAGAAAGCGTCCTCCGTTTAAGACCTATTAATGTCGTCGTTATCTTTCAACAGCCGATAAGTTATGCAAGGTCCTAAATCCTCTTGTGCCGGAAGGTCTCCGAGTGGCCAAGTAGAGACTTGGCGTCGTATGGTATGATCGTAATTCGAACCCAACTTCCCTGACAGCTTCCAATACTCAGTAGCCTCCTTTCTCACTTCCTTGCAAATCTCAGCCTTTAGGAACGCATATTACGTCAGATGAGATATTGTAACGATATGTCCAGCCTGGCAGCCTTGTTGGGTTTATGTTTGAAGACATGGTTTAATGTTAGATAGATAAGGTGAGGAAGGTCCTAAGACCAACGATACTGTGGGCCATGCCACCACCACTTAGAGCAGCCGTCTTCTTCGTTTATGTTGAAAATTGTCGCGAAGCTTGTGAGAACGGCCAACGTATGTTTTTCGGAAGTCGGTTAAGCGTAGCAATCCTCCTAGTGATCCATCATGCAATCAGCGCCCCGTCGTTTACTTCGCTAGTCCCTTTGCCAGTGTCACATAAGAGCAGATGTCGTTGTACCGAGCACCGGTCGGTATTAATGTGTAGTTAATAGAACAAGTAGCTCTAGATATTTTGTCTGGGTTTGTCAAACTTACGTCTCGCCCCAAATGATTGAAGACATAATGTCTCACTGTCTTTGCGGGCGCCTCATAACAAAAAGCCCATCATTAAGTCAATAGTCAGAAGGTACCGCCGTTCGAGAGGTGAGCACGTCTGAGTGTTTCCATGTACGCGTAAACCAGAGAGATAAGTGGCATAGAAGGCTTTGGTATGGAACAACAACGATGCGCCGTAGCTTCGAAAGGAAACTATGGCCGATGCAAGTCTATACGCAGAAAGCAGCACATATGAATGATGACTGTGTTTTCAATCCAACCCACACACAGGCTGATGAGTAACATCTGACACTAGGGCCACTTCAGGATGAGTGATATGAGGCATGGTAACTGCATTCATCATTCTAGTTACACAAGGTGATAGGCTATACCATTCTAAGATGTAGGAGTGGGTAATGTATTAAGCCCATTGTGACGTAAGTCGTCCCTGTTGTAACGCTCTTAACGGTAGTCGTAGATCTTCTCTTTACTGGGGATGAATATACGGACCTCACGTTCTGCTATCCGGACCGCAGCTAAACCGCAATAGGTGATTGTCGTATCAGTATCTCCACACACTTTTGTTTCTTATATAAAATAGGTTAATTCGTAACGCTATATAAACACTAGAAAAATCGACAGTTAAAACCCTTGTTCTTGTTTTTATTGTTTAAGTTATAAAGTAATACTTATTAATAATAAGTTATTAATAGCTAGTAATAAAGCTAATATTATAGCATAGTTATATTATTTTAGCTAAAAATAGTATTAATTAATAAAAACTTTAAAAATAAAGCTAAAAATAATAAGTAATTAATAAATATTATAATGCGCGATAATATTAATACTTTTAAAAAATATAATTAGTAAGCAAAAAAAAAAAAGTTAAAAAGGTTAAGAAAATAAAAGCCTTTAATTAGTTAACAAGCCTTTTAACTAGTAAATATATTATTAAATAATATATAGTTATAAAACTAGCTATAATAAGTATATAAAGTATATATAAAGAGATTATTAATTATATAAGCTAAAGAATATACTAGTAATTAAGCATTAAAGTAAATATAGCGCATATATGTTTTATTAAAAAATTTTTTTAAATAAAGCTTTATAATAATATATAGCGTAAGCAAATATATATTTATAATTTAATAATTAAAAGTTTTATTATTTTTATTTTTATTAAATTTAAGCTTGTAATAATAAAATAGCAAGATTGCCACGATGTTAAAATTAACTTTAATTATTTTTAACTTTTTTAATAACTTTTACTTATAAAAATAAGATTTTTAAGCTAGCGCGCGCATTAAAGGCTTATAAAAATATATAGTTCTTAAAAAAAGTCAAGCTTTATAGCTTATAAAGCCGAGCTTATTAAAAATTGCTAAATTTTTACCTTTTTTATTAAATATTAAGCGCGCTATTATTACTTTTATAAATTTTTTAGCAGTAGCAAAAATATAATTTTTAACGGCTTAATAATATTATAAAGCAATTTATAAATACTATAACTTTTATTAAATTAAAGCTATTAAGTTTGCTAAATAAATATAAAAAATAATATATTTTAACTATTAAATTATATATATAAAAGCAGAATAATTTATTAATTAATAATATAATAACTTTAAAAAGCTTAATATAAACGCTTGAAAAATGCTTTAATTTAAGCATAAAAATAAATATAAAGCTTTTATTAATAACGCCTTTAAAAAACTTATTAAAAACTTTATTAAATAAGCAAATAAATAGCTATATAAAGTTATTAAAACTTATTTAATAAATATAAAACAAGTAAGCTTATTTAAGCTTATTATTAACTTAAAAAAAGCTTTATAAAATATTTATTTATTATAAGCTATATTATTTAAAAATATTTATAGCGCTATAATTATTAAAAATATTTTATATTTATATATTATAATATTAAAGCTTTGTTAAAAAAGCGTAGTATTAAGCATATTATAATTAACTAAAAAAATTATAAAAAAAAAATCTTTTAATATTTTTAAATTATTAAAAATAGCTAAAAAGGCTAATAAGTAGCTTAATAATTATAAAAAAAATCGCTTTTATTAAATCTATAAAAAAAAAAAAGCTAATAAGCGCTAAAGTAATAGCTGCAGAAAAAATAATTAAAAAAGTAAAAAAAGCTTTAAAAGCACTTTTATTAAGCGCTTTAAAGTAAATATTTATATAAACGCTAAAAAAAAAAACTTTAATATAATAAACTATATTATATATTATAAACATTATTTAATAATAAGCTGCTAGTTTATATTTTTAAAGCTTTAACTAATAAATTAAAAAGTAAGCAAAACTATTAAAAAAATCGCTAATTTTAAAATAGCTAATAAAAAAAGCGTTTAGCAGGCAATAAAAAAAGCGCGAGGTTAATAAAAAAAAAATAAATCAAGTTTAAACTATTAATTTACTTTTATTAAAAGAATTAATTAATAAAACTTTTTATAGTATAAATAGCAAGCTTTTTTAACGTAAAAAAAAGGCTTGCTAAATTATATATATTATAAAACTACGCTATAATAGATTTAAAGTTAAATATTTATATTTTTAATTAAGCTTATTATTTTTTTAATTTAAAAAACGCTTATTTAAATAATATAATGCTAGCTAGTAATAATACGCTTTAAATATATAGCTATAAAAAAATAATATTAAAACTAAAGGCTTAAAAAAAATAAAAATATATCGGCTATATAATATTATCTTTTGCTTAAATATAGCTATTAACTTAATATTTTTATAGCAATTAAACCGCTTAAAAATATATTAAAAAAATAAACTAAAATTTAATCTTTTTAAACATTGCTAAAAAAAACTATTATATTTATTAACTTAAATATATAAATAATATATAATAAAAAGCTTGCTAGCTTAATTAACTATATAAGCTTTTTATATATAAAAAAATTTATTAAACTTTTATACTAGGCGTTTTAAGTTAAAAGCTAATTTTTATAAATAATATTAATAGCTAAAGCATATAAAGCTAAAGCTATTAAAATAATTATTAGCTTATATTAAAAAAGCAATAATTATTTTATAACCGGATAATAAAATTAAAACTATTAAGTGCGTAGTATATAATAAATTAAAAGCGTATTATAAAATAATATAAAATGCTTATACTAAGATCGCTAAAATAAATGTCCGACTTATTATAAACTTTTATAAGTTTAACAAGCTTTTTAAAAAAAATAAAAAGCTTTAAAAAGTAATATTAATTATTAATTAATATTTTAAATATATTTAAAATTATTACTTAAGTAATAAGCGCGTTAATATTTTATAAAAAGCTTTTAAATATTATATATAATATATTAACTTTTATTATAATATAAAAATAAAAGTTATTAAGTATAATAATAAGCTTACCGGCATTAAAAAAAAATAATATTATTAGCTAAAACTATTTAAAAAAAATATAAAATTAAATTTAAGATTTTTTTATTATATATTTAAGATTTTAATAAAAAAGCAAAAAAGCTAAGACATATTATTAAATATTAAGCAAGCTTAATATATAATAAATATAAGCTTTTTACCTTTTTATAGCCGAAAATAATATAAACAGCAGTATATTTATATAATTAAACGCTTAAAAAAATTAACTGCTAGCAAGCTTTTTATAAAAAATTTTATTTTTATTTCGATAATTTATAAAGCATAATAAAATATAAGCAAACATTTAATATCTTTTATTTAAAAGTATATAAATATATAACGTTTATAATAATTATTAAAGCTAAATTAAAAAAAAAAAAGCGCTAAAAGCTTAACCTTAAAGCTTAAATAAAATATTTAATAAGCTACTAGTTTATTAATACTTATTAAATTTAGCTTTTTTAAAAAAATAAAATAATTATTATTAAAGATATAATATTTAATAAAAATAAATTTTTTAGTAAAAATAAAAATAAATTTTATAATAATCTTTTTAAAATAAGTTAAAAAGCTTTTAAAAAAATATTTAATAATATTAGCTATTAAAATGCCTTGTAAATAAAAGAAAATATTATAAATAAACAAAAAAATAATAAGCTTATTATTATAGTTAATAAAAGTAAGTAAAAAAAGCTAGAAAATATAAAAGCTAAAAAGTTAAATAAAAACAAGCTTATAAAAAACCTGCTAAAAAAATAAAAAAATAAAAATTATTTATTTATAAACTTTAAATTTAAGTTAAGCTTATTAATATTATTAAAATTATCTAAAGCTATACTATTAGCTTTAATAATAACCTAGCTTAAAAAATTAAGCTTATAACTAACGCTTAATTTAATTAGCTAAAAAAAAAAAGCTTTTGTTAACTTAAATTTATTTAAGCTTATTATTAATAGCTAAGCTATTTATTTTAATATAGCTAAATTATAAAACTTTAAAGTAATAAATAAAAAGTTAATTATTAAAACAAAAATAAATAAAGTAATAAAAAGCTTTTTTAAATATTATAACAACCGATTATAAATATTAAAAACTGTTAAAAACTTTATTACTAAAAAAAAAAAGCCTTTAAAAAAGCTTATTATATATTAAATAATTTATTATAGCTAATAAATATTATAAAAAGCTTTATATTAAATAAAAACTATAATAAAGCAAAATATTATAAAAAAAAAAAAGCCTTTAATTAAGCTTATTAATATATATTATTATAAATATTAAACATTAATAAAAATATAAATATAAAAAAAAAAGCTTTTAAGCTAGTTAATAATTATTTAAAAGCTTATTTAAAAAATCTCTTTAGCTAAAAGAAAAAAATTTATAAAAAAAACCTTTTATTACCTTTAAAATAATATAAAAAGCTAAACATATATTTATTAAAAAATTATTTTTAAAAAGTAAAGCAAGCTTATTTATAAAGTTATAAAAAATATATACTTAAAAAAAAATATTAAAAAGCTTAGCTATTAATAAGTTAACATTAAACTATATATAAATATATATATATAAATTTAATAAATATAGCTATTATAAAAAATATAAAGCTTGTTTAATAGTTTAAAAAAACTAGCAGCTAAATAATAAAAAAAAAACATTTATACTAGCACTTTAATAAAAAGATTTTTTAAAATATTAATAGCTATAACTATTAAATTTAACTTAAAACTTAAATAATATAACGCTATAAACGTTTTTATTAATATTAAATTAAATAAAAAAATTTATATATATATATTTTTAAGCTATTAAAAGTTAAATATTATTATAAAGCTATTATAAGCTTTATATAAATTATAAAAATTTTTTTTGCTATAGCAAAAAAAAATTATTAAATTATTAAAAAAAATAAGCTTTTAACTAATATTTTATAAACTTTATTGTTTTTTACGCGGTAGCGTGCTTTTTTTTATATATATTAATAATATAATTATTACGTATAAAAAAAAAAGCTAGCTAATAGTTAATAAAACGATTGCTGCGCTAAAGGCCTGCTATAATTTAATTAAAAAAAATAATTTATAATAGTTTTTAAAAGTAAAAATAATTTATAACCGAAAAAAAAGCTAATATAGCTATTTTAAGCTTTATATATTAAAAAAATCGCTAAGCTATAAAATAATATTTTTATTGCTTACGTAAACATTTTAATAAAAGTTAAAAAGCTTATACTTTATAAGAAAATTATATTATTTTATAATATTAAGCGCTATTAATAAAAAACTAAATTAATTTTATATATTATAATAATTATTTAATTAAATATAATATTTGCTATTTTTTAGTTAATTTAATTTAATTATAATTTTTTTTTTAAGTATTATAAAATAATTAATAAGCTTTTTTTATATTTTTTATTAAATTAACACTTAATATTATAATTTAAAAATAAAAACAACTTTATAATAGCTAATAACGTTTTATTTGCTAATAATATTTTAAATAAAAAAAGCTTTTAAGCTTATATTATAAAGCTTTTTAAAAAAATAATTAAATAATAAATAAATAAGCAAAATATAATA